>CAUYSK010037435.1:0-19720 GCA_963575035.1 Avahi laniger
AGAGAGAGAAAAAATTAGCCGGGCATGGTGGCACATGCCTGTAGTCCCAGCTACTCGGGAGGCTGAAGCAGGAGGATCGCTTGAGCCCAGGAGTCTGAGGTTGCTGTGAGCTAGGCTGACGCCATGGCACTCACTCTAGCCCGGGCAACAAAGCGAGACTTTGTCTCAAAAAAAAAAAAAAATAATAATTTCAAGTAAAAATTACCAAAATTCATCAGGAAAAAAATTATTTTAAAATTATTCATCTAATTCATTAAACAAACTTTTATTGAATGCCTCCAAATTACGGGCACAAATCATAGAATAAATTAGAAGGTGAATTTTACCCATAAGCCCATAGTACAAAAAAACTACTTTTAAAATGTTTGTCTAGTTCTTCTAAATATAGACATGGCTATTTAGTCAGCTATATCTATTTTTATATCTATTTCTTTGTCTATCCATCTATAGATAAGGTCATATACATAATTAGACATAAAAATAGAAGTTCGAGATTAAACATGGAATTTCAGAGAAAGAGAGAAAGAGAGAGAGAGAATTCTTCTTTTCTGTTGTTCATAAGAGCTTAAAGTCAGGCCATCTCTATATGATTACTCCTGGTATATGATTACTCCTAATACTATATTTCATCTTGTACCTAAGATACTATCAATTTTCATATGCTTTTCAGTTTCAGAAATGTTAAATGTGAAAAAAATGGGCAATGACAAGCTCAATAGGCATACCATAATAGAATGAGAAAATGAGAAAAAATCTGTCAGAATCGATGACATGCAATAATAATCTTTACTATTTTCTGGATGCCTGATATATTTCAGATACTGTTCTAAGTGTTTGATGGGTGTCATTGAAACATCACACATACTCTACCTGGCAAATCATATCATAGTTGTTATTTTATAGATGGAAAAACTGAGTTAGGGTTAACTTAGGGTTAACTAAATGGTCCAGCATCTCATGGCTAGTAAAAGGCAGAGCCCAGCTTCAAAGCAAGTCCTCTGGCTATGGAACCAAGTTCTTAACCACTACTACTTCCAAATTCAAAGGTATCTTTGCTCCTGTGGGTCACTAAGTCATAATGCATACCAGCAGGAGTGGGAGCTGCTTCTCCCAAAAACTATGGGTCAGGGTTATGTATGTCTCACTAGGCTCTCACAGGTATGGTTCCTTCAGATTGGATTCCCAGCACCCTCTCAACCTGAGTCCTGCCAGCTGCAGAGATGACCTGGGTACCATTTTCCAGGTCTCCACTACCCCTGCAGCAATTTAGATAGATAGATAAATAGATGATAGATAGATATCATGTACACACACACACACAGAGGGAAAGAGAGAGAGAGAGATTTACTATAAGAAATAATTATAAGGATGCTTATGAGATTATGGAGGCTGAGAAGTCCCAAGATCCGCAGTTGGCAAACTAGAGACCCATGAGAGCTGATGTGCAGTTCCAGTCCAATTCTGAAGGCCTGAGACCCAGGAGAGCTGATGGTGTACTTCCAGTCCAAAAACAAACAAGGGTTTGAGACCCAAGAAGAGCCAATGTTTCAGTCCAGGTTTGAAAGTTGGAAAAGATCAGTGTCCTAGCTCCACAATAAGGCAGGAAGAGTTCCCTCTTACTCAGTGTTTCTGTTCTATTCAGATCTTCAATGGATTAAGGGAGGCCCACCCCAATTAGGGAAGGCATCTGCTTTACTCAGTCTAAAAATTGAAATATTAATCTCATCCAGAAATTCCCTCACAGACACACCCAGAATAATGTTTGGCCAAATGTCTGGGCATTCTTGCCCAGTCAAGGTGACACGTGAAATTAGCCGTCACACCATGGAAATCCCTTACCACCATGCTGAGCACCCAACACAGGCACATGCCAGGCATGGGCCACGCATCCTTTCAGGCTGAAGTCTTAAGGCCAGGTGTGTTTCAGGATCAGAATGTCTTCAGACGTTAGAAAGGTAAAATGATACAAGTGCCATATATTACCTCACATCCCCAGTGAGCAGTTCTCTCGGAAATTGTGTCAATATTTTTGTAGTGAAACATGAATATTTAATGTAACAGAAATATTCAAACCACAATTATCCTCATGTCAGTGCAGTTCAGGTTTTGCTGCCAATGAATTGGGTCAGTTTTACTGCCACATTAACAAAAAGAAACCATTTTTGTTTTCAGACATATTTTAAGATTGAAATTGGATACAACAGATTGTGCACCTATATTAACAGTGATCAAACCCTTAATTGGGAGCCAGATGGGTTTTCGACTACACACAGTTTTGTAACCAAAACAAAGTTTAGATTTTTTAAAAAGTTGATAGAAGCTATAGGAATATTTTTATTTCAAAAATGAATTCATCAGGATAAAAAATAAGACCAATTTTTAATAAAATTTTTGAGTGTGCTTAATTCTGGCAACAGTAGATGAAAACCAGGTACTGCTGATAAGACTGTACCTTGGAATAGCCCTTCCACAAATTGGTTTGGCCATAGGTGTCGACACCCCTCGAAGGTTTTATGACTTTTACCCAATAATTCAACTTAGGAGAAAAAATTCAAACTTCAGCAGGTAAAAAAGTATGTATAAAGATGTACATTTCATCATTATTTAAATTTAGGATACAATCTAAATGTACCAAAAGAAGAAAATGATTAAATGTTTTGTGGCTTCACCATACAATGAAGTATTATGAAGTCATGAACATTAGAAAATGTTTATAATATAGAATTACAAGAGGGAAATTGTGTATATATTATACACTGCAGTGGTTGAGATTATTGGACAGACTGGCTGGAGTTCATAACCTTAGAAAGTTGTTTAACAGAGTTTCGGTTTTCTCATCCATAAATGGTGATCGTCATTGTAGCAGGCAGAATAATACTCCTCCCCCAAAGACTCCCAGAACCTGTGGCTTTGTTAGGTCAAATGGCACAGAGGAATTAATGTTACAGGTGGAATTAAATTCACTAATTAGCTGACCTTAAAATGAAGAGATTAACCTGGGTTATTCAGGTGGACCCAAAGTCATCTCAAGGATTCTCGAACATGGAAGAGGAGATCGGGGCAGAGTGAGGAGGGGGCAGAGTGATGCAATACAAGAAAGACACACTGTTAATGGCTTTGAAGATGCAGGAAGATGGACATAAGGCGAGGAATGTAAAGACCTCTACAAAGTGGAAAAGTCAAGAAAACAGTCTCCCTCAGAGGCTTCGTAAGGATTGCAATCCTGCCAACACCATGACTCTAGCCCAGTAGGATGCATGTTGGACTTCTAACCTCCAGAACTGTAAAAGAATAAATTTGTGTTGTCTTAAGCCACTAAATTTGTTGTGATCTGTTATAGCGGCCATAGGAAGCTAATGCAGTAATGTTTTACTAGTCAGGGAAATTAATTTTAGCCAGAGACCTAGATGCTCAATAAATACTGTTAATACTACCACAATTATCACATACATAGAAAAACTGAATATAAATATTTTATCAATGTTGTCTCAAGGTAAAGGTTAATGGGTGAATTTCTTGTTTCTTTATAATTTCAAAATGTTCTAAAGTGAAGATGAAAAATTTTTTGAATCAGTGTAAAAAAAACTAGTAATTACAAGAGTTGTTTAGTTTGAGGAAAACCTTACTCAAATCCAACTCTCTCTGTCCCCTGCAACCAAAATCCTAGTCCAGTGGCTCTTAGCTGGAGGTATTTCACACCAAGATGACACTTGACCATGTCTAGAGGGATTTTGGGTTGTCATACCAGAGAGAGAAGATACTACTGGCATCTGGTGGGTAGAGGCAGGAATGCCGCTAAAGATCCTACAATGCACAGGACAGCCCCAACAACAGAGAATTATTCTTATCTGGCCCAAAATGTCAATAGTGCTGGGGGGAAACCCTGTTCCAGTTGCAGCAACCATCACCTCTCACCTAGATTCCTACAATGGCCTCTGATCTGATTCTCTGCTTCCATCTCTCTTTCCTTTGGTCTGTTATTCACTCAGCAGCTGGGAGAAGGTCAGATCATGTCACTACTTGAACCCCTGCAGTGGTTTCCTATCACACTTAGAATAAAAAGCTAAGTCCTTTAACATGGCAGCATCTATGACCACATTGTCCATCACTAACCACTGATCCCTTGTTCAAGCTGTCCCAGACACACCAGTCCTCTCCTTGTTGTTTCCTAGATGTGATAAGCATGCACATGTTCAGTGTTTGTGTTTGCTGTTCTGACTGTCTAGAGCAGTTTTCTTCCAGATTTTTACAAGTAATTACTTATTTCATTCAGATCTCTGCTCAAGGGGCCACTCCATCTAAATGGCATTTCGTGATCACCCAATCTGAAGTATCATTCATCTCCCGTCCCATTGTTCTGTTTTATTTATCTTCGTATCATTTTTGTACCACATATATACATACACAAACAGGGCTCTCCAGAGAAACAAACATACATATACATATATGTATATGTATGGGTGTATGTGTATGTATGTATATACACATATGGGTATGTGTGTATATATATATACACACACATGTGTGTATGTGTTTATGTATGTGTGTGTATGTGTGTGTGTAGAGAGAAAGAGAGAGAGGTAGGGGGAGAGAGAGAGAGAGAATGAGAGATTTATTTATTTTAGGGAATTTGCTTTCATGGTTGTGGAGGCTGACAAGTCCGAAGTTTGCAGGCCAGTCTGGCAGTTGGAGACCCCAGGAAGTGCTGATGTTGCAGCTTGATGCTGAAGGCAGTCTGGAGGCAGAATTCCTTCTCCTGTGGGGGACCTCGGTCCTTTCTCTAAAGACCTTCAACTGATTGGATGAGACCCGCCCACGTTATGGAGGGTAATCTGTTTTACTGAAAGTCTACTGGTTTAAAGGGTTCTCACATCTAAAATAAATCTTCTCACAACATCATCTAGACTGGAATTTGATCGAAAACTGGATAACATGGCCTAGCCAAGATGACATATAAAATTAACCAACACAGGCATTTTATGTATTTATTTTCCAGCTTCTCCATCAGAAGTTAAGCTCCATAAGAACAAGAATTTATCTGTTTTATCAACTGTTATTTCCCCATTGCCTAAAGCAGTTCCTGATAAAACCAGTACTCAATAAATGTGTTGAATTCATAGTGATAAACTTTTTATCCCTAAAAACTCAGCTGGTTGCATGACTGAATCAAATAAGTCAGTGCTTAAACTACCCTGTTATAATGGAGCCAACTCAGACTTTGCAATCCATGAGGCGTAAATTTAAATCCCACCTTCTCCACTCCAGTGCTCCCCAAAGCCACGGGGATGGCCACACAGTCTCAGGCATTAAGCGAGGGGGCCAGCAAGCAAAGATGGGTCCCCTGACACTTGAAGAAGCAAAACAGTGAAGCACTGAAAGTGTGGCTACCACATCAAGAAGTCAGAAATGTTAAGTGGAGGAAGGGGAAGAAGAGTTGGCTGCTTCTGAAGGAGGCAGCCCAAAGATGGAGAATGCAGAGCCAGCCCATAAGAGCCATGTTTGAAATGCTGCCACTCAGCAGGCATAACCCTGAGCAGGTTTCCTGGCAGCGTAAGGATGCTTGTTTCGTGGAGGGGCAGCCATACGCTGTATGAGCCATGTCTGTTGACAAACAGAAAACACAAAGAGGAATAAAAAGTCATACCTACCCACTCCCCAAACACAAACACACACATACACATACACAAACACACACATACACAAATACACAACCATCTGGCCATACACACAGCTTGGATTTCTACTGCACACCTAACTCCACCATGAAACCAGGGACGCTGCTGAACAGAAAACTAGAGCTCTCCTCTCCACATACACCCTCTGTCCCTATGGCTGTAACCATCTCTACCTCTCTCTGCCTGTAGATACTTAACAGTAGATCATGTACTTTATTTCTCTGAGTCTCAATTTCCTTGTCTGGAAATTGTGTGGCTATAATTCCTACTGTGCAGTGTTGTCCTAAGGTTAAAATCAAATTTTGCCAGTGGAAGTGCTTAACTTATAGTATGGCACACAGTATGGGTTCTAAAGTTATGCTGCTCCAATTTCTCTAGGACTCTCCTTCCCTGGACACAGATGGGATGGGGGGAGCAGTCATAACTCAGTCTGCTGCCTCCCTTGCTTACACCACACTTCGGCTCCATTCTGAATGTCACCAGTCCTTACTAAGAGACCCCAGGATGTATGGATGCATCATTCTGTCTCCATTACAGACAGCATCTCTGTTTCCTTCTACCCATTGCAGGTGCCCTGGTCCAGGCTGCTGGATGTGGAACCACCAGGGAGGTCTCACATTTGCACCGGCTGCTAGAGCCCTAGGAGAAAGTGGTGATGTCCTCAGCAAGGAGGCTGTTTCTGAATGTTTCTGGAGCTGCCAGAATTCATGGCTACAGAGAAAAGCTGCATTCCATGATAGTGGATCATCCATGCAAAAAATGCCTCTATCTCAGTCTGCTCACATTTCCTACCACTCACCAGTCTGGAGCTTCATACAGGTTATTTCATGCCTCCTACATTTCCTAATTAAAATAGGGATGAAAAATACCTACTTCACTAAGATGAAATGGGGAATAAATGGGGAAATGTATGCAAATAGATGCGGAATGTCAGGGCATCCAATCCCTATTGACACTCATTATCTCCCTTACCCTCTGTTCCAGGAATGACAAAACGGCCTTAAGCAAAGACACTTGTCCCTTTGTCTCAGAGATCTCTCCAGCTTCTTTGTTCCTGGGTGCTTGCTATGGAATGAATTGTGTTCCCCTCCCGCAAACTCGTATGTTGAAGCCCTAACCCCCAATGTGATGATATTTAGAGGTGTTGCCTCTGGGATGTGATTAGGTCATGAGGGTGGAGCCCTCACGAATGGGATTAGTGCCCTTGTAAGAAGACACAAGAAAAAAGATGATCTCTCTTTCAGCCACGTGAGGATACAACAAGAATGTGGCCACTTGTAGACCAAGAAGAGGGTTCTGACCATGCTGGCACCCTAATCTTGGACTTCTCAGCCTCCAGAACTATAAGAAATAAATGGTTGTTGTTTAAACCATCAGCCTGTGGTATTCTGTCATAGCAGCCCAAGCAGACCTAACAAAGTGCATCTTCATAGAGCTCAATGTTGGGGCAGGGACTCATTCCTGCAATAGACACCATGCTGTCTTCTCTCCCCAGGTCTCCCACAGGCAGGAACAGTTCATACACACACACACACACACACACACACACACACACACAGAGACACCATCCTCCCTCTTTAGTTCCCAAAAGAAGAAAGGAAAAGAGAAGAGTGTAAAATAAACGAAACAAGCAAATGTTGTGTTGTTTCTTACCCATTTTCACATTAGACATACCCAGAATTTCTGATTCTCAGTTCAGGCTCAAGGATGCCTATTGCCAAATAAGCCTTCTTTCCTGTCCCTGTGACTGAAACCATCAAGCCAGAGCCAGGCTGTTCATGTTTGGATCTCTGAAGTAGGAATACATTAAAGTAAAGCTGGATCCCCACCATACACCCAGCCAGATATTCAGCTCCTTTTCTGATTGGGAGTTCTGCAGGTTGTTACTGCCCATCCTGCACATTTGATTCATGTAAACCTAGTAAAAACTCTTGTGTCTTGTGAAACAGACACAAAGCACCCAAGCAACTGCATAGCGCGGGAGGAACGCCAGCCTAGATGTCACTGAGAGGCTGGGATGAGGTGGAGCAGCTGCATCATCATGGTAACACCAAAAATGGTGTCTTGGTTACCAGTTAGAGATGAGAGCACTGAGGCACAGTTAAGTTACGCAGTCAAGGTCATAGGACTAGAAATAGCAGAGCTAGTTACAAGCACAGTCCCTAAAGCCCTTGGTCTTACTACTTAGAGAGAGAAAAGAGAGGAGTTCAGGGAGAGAATCTAGAGGATCCATGTACTCAGGTGGGAAAATGATTACATCTTCATTTTCATTCTTCTTTAACTGAAATTTAGCATTTTCTTCAAGTTTGAACGTAAGCAACAAACCAAAGAACTATTCACAGTAACCATAGCTATCATCAATGGAAATCTCAAGTACTTTTACGTCACAATTATTACAAATATCACAAATGTCATTGACACTCATTACCATTTCAAAATTGTGGTAATTATTAAGCTCGCTGCTTGTCTTGATATTTGATGCATTTATAAAGAAGTCCACATATTAGTCTAACACAAATTCTTTTTTAAATATTTTGATAACTGTATTGAAATATAATTGGTTTACTTTGAATTTTATAATGCATATTTAATAATATGATCTATATTATAATATTATCATGTCACATTTACTATAATATAATAGATATTATTTGATACATTTAAAAATATTATTCTTTGACTTTGTGGCACCTGAACCAAGAAAATATAAATTAAATAAAATAAAAAAATTAAAAATTAAAAAAATATATTATTCTTAAAAATGGTTCATAGGCTGAACCTGACAGCCAAAAAGGTCCAGAGAACAAAAATGGTTTGGAACCTCTGAAGCAGAGAATTTTTGTAAGGAGGGCAGCTAGGAAAAGCACATTGGTCAGGAAAAAGCACAAAGAAGTTAGATGAAGTGTTTGTATGTAGGTAGCAACAACAAATGACAGGCTTCTGTGGGTTCGTATTATTGACTGTCCTGAAATTCTTGAATAGGATTCTGGTATAAAAATAATGCAAAATATTTTCTTGCTGGGCCCAAGCCTAGACAGTGTGAGCTATTCATTACCCATCAGCAATCTACAGCTACTGTTTAGAACCCCAAGTTGATCATTGGCAAAAATTCTCATCCTTCAGCCCATTTTGGTGTCCAGGTAGAAGTTGGGCTTTCTGTTCCCTCCTTTGTCTCTGACTGCCCTAGGGAAATTATCAGTCTTTTGTATTCAATAGATTTGAATTAGAATATCCTGTGCTTCACAATTGCTTGGTATTTTAACTTTCTGTAAAAGCACTGGTATCTTAACTGAGGCCTTCAAGAACCTTAAAATAGGGGTCAAAAACTCACGTGCTCTCATGGACTAAACAGATAACGTAAATGAGTGAGAGTGAAACCAGTTGGCGTGGGACCCTCCCGATGCATTGCAATACATTCTGGGCTCACTACAGTCCTTGCTATATTCCCCTTAGTGTTTGCCAGACACTGATTCTGTGTGTTGCTGTCTTACAATAATGACTAGTGATTCCAGAACTTCCAGTCTTCCAATAAAAAACAGAATTCCAGAATTTTGTGACATATCCTGATTTTTTAAATGCTGTGAGCCAAATTCAGTCAATATCTGAGCTAATAACCTCTGGCTTAATCATGTCTGTAAAATGAGGAAATGTCCAACACCAAGGAAGGATTTTCTTGATTGTGGCTTTCCCAGACCCTATTTGGGCACAATATCTGAACAACATTTGACAAAGTTCTTCACATGCATAATCACATTTGCCCTTAAAGAGTTGAGACAGGTGTTAGGGGCTCCATTCTACCAATTAAAAACAGAACCAGAGAGGTTGCCTAACAAGCCCAACATCACAGGGCTGGAGTGGAGCTGAGCTGAACTATAAATTTCATTCTCAGATGTCCTTGCACTACAGTGCTTTGCCTCTGTGCCTCACTACCTAAAACACTCCTGGATGGTCAGTTAAGAGCCAGCCCTGGCTTGAGCTGGCTGTTTCTGACCCCCAACTCTCTCACTGGTTACAGTCAAATAGCTTTAAAATAGAAGCTTGACAACATACAATTTTGGCATCTAGTCCAACTGCTCTGACTGCCTCTAGTGTTTGATGTTCTAATCAATTGGTCTCGTTTTTTAAACGTTCACATATATCCTGGTATGCAGTGATCTGAAGGGTATCATGAAACAACTTTGATTTTTCCATTTGCTCAAAGATTTTAACAGGTTGATCACATCAGCAGTAAGCTGTGGGTCCCTCCCCCTCCTTCTCCTTCACAGAAATATTACCACAACTTGCTAGTTCTTCTGGAAATAGCCACTTGCCATAGCAATAAATCTTAGGTTTGCTATATAACCCCTGATGCATTTCACATTTTCCCACCAAATTCCACTATCCATATTTGGAGTCGCAACTTGACCACAAGCAGATACGATTTCACTTTGTGGGATTTTCCCAGCTTTTCCTTGCATTATGATTGCAGAGCTTGTAGCACCAGCTGCGTCTGGGCCAGCCCTCCGAAAAAGGCAATTGTGCTCCCTGATGGAATCGTGAAGCACAGGCCCTGCTGCCAGCTCTGCTCCTTGAGCAGCCTTTTCAGAATTCTGGGGCTGCTTCCAACCCCTCCTCCCCACTCACCAGTTAATGGTGTGGGCCCCTCAAACAGCTCATGGTCCTTTAAAAGGCCTAAGAAAGGAGGAGAAAAAATAATGCATCCTCTTCCTCTCCCAGTCCCTGATACTCCCATTTTTTATTTTCTTCATCACCAAGACCCCACCACTGTTTTATTCACTTAATCATTACACATTTATAAATTGCCAACCACGTTCCGGGCATTTATGCTAGGGGTTGGAGAAAATAAGCTAAACTAAGCAGGGTGCTATTTCTATAAGGATTCATAAAAAAATGTGGAACCAGATATGAGCTAATAATAATAATAACACCAGTCCACAGTCCCTTATCCAAATTCTTGAGGCCAGAGGAGTTTCAGAATTGGAGACATGATGTGATGTATATGTTGTATATTTCATAGAGTCGCATCATCAAATCTAATATGCATAAGGCTTACAGTAGTCTCATGTCAGCCCAGATTAAACTTTGATCCAAAAATTCATTTTGATGTCAAACTTTTTATTTTAGAGCTTTTTGGATTTTAGAGTTGCAGATATGGGATTGTGAAACTTGAACCCAGTTTTCATTTATTGAGTGTCTGCTATATCCCAGGCAATTGACACATCTTATCCCCTTTTATCCTTCAAAAAGCCCTTTAAAGCAAACATTGCTTTAACTGAATACCCTGTCTGGTAAACTTTTTTTCACATAGAGCACCTTACGTGAGCCTCCTAACATCACAGCAGGATATTATTCTCTCTATTTTAGGGAAAGGAAGCTGAGGTTCATGGAGGTTAAGTAGCTCTCATAAGATTGCGGAGAAAGCAAATGGTAGAGCTGGGAGCCACGTCTGTTGGTACGTCCAGAAGCTGTGTAGTTTCCATGATGTAAATCTGCTGCCTTTCCTGGGAGCCACTTTGATTCCACTGAACAGCCTTCGTGCCCTTTCTACTTTCAGCTCCAAAGCCCTCCCTTGTTTCCCTGAGAGGCTCCACAACAAGAAAACAAGTCCTACCTCACACATTTTTCCAAGTAACACATCCCTATTGGTGGTCCTTGGTTTTTTCTGTTTCAGTGAAAAAAAAAAAAAAAATTAGGTCAAACTTGTCTGGGATTGAATTCCATTTCTGACCCCAGCATGAGCTTGGAAAGTCACTTCACCTCTCCAAGAGTGTTTTCACATACTTAAAACTAGGGTGGAGGGTTCCATAATTATTAGAGTTATTATGGAGATGAAAAGAAATAATTCACATAAAGTGTTTAATATGATGCCTGGAAAATAGTGTTTGACAAAGGGTAGCTAGTACTGTGGTAATTATAATTATTTTTTATTATCATTATTGTAAAGTTATTATTTGAACACAATCTGTCCTAAGTAGTAAACAAAGTGAGTTAGATGCATAGTGCAGGGAAATCTAATACACTCTATCTGGCAAGGCCACAGTCTTCTCTGAACAAGGCTGATCATATGATCCATGACATTGTGAACAAAGCTGAGTGCCCCAAATATAGGAACTTGGCCCCTGAATTATCACCTGTAGTGGCTTCTAGCTTCTGAGTTCTCTTGGCACAAAGCATTCACCTAAAAGGGATCGTAATGACTTTCTGAGTCCATAAGAAAGTCTTTATAAAGGGAGTTTGGATGTGAAATGTCTAAAAAGGAGATCAGTTAGTGGCGAGATTTAAAGTCAAAGTACACAGTAGACAGCAGACCCACAGGGTAACAGCAAATCCAGAATCCTTGAGGCGGTGAAGAATGGAGAAAGGGCACAGCAGAGGAAGAGCGCTTGTAGCGTCAGGAGCAGTCATTGCAGAGAGAACTGCCGTTGGGTCTCAAAATGCCAGAGCAGAGATATGAACCAGGACCACTTGCCCGCAGTCTGAGCTCCAAACCTCCACCTTGAGGACCACAGATCCTCATGTCACCCAAATGAGGGATAGGGACCTGGGGAGACCTATGTCAAAGCGGGGAGTGCACAGCTTTCCAGAAGGGGGCAGCTGCGAATACATTCTAGACAAATGGTATACTATGTGAGAACGTGGGCCAAACCTGTCAGGTCTTCTGACTTTTCAAGAAAAGCCATAAATTCAGAGAGCCATGAGAAAACTCCAAAGCTTTAATATTAAAAACTAATTCAGTTTTCTTAATCACTGTGCAGGCAAAATTACACACATGCCCACAGGCATGCACATATCATAGCTGGGTTAGATTTAGTCTACAGACCTCTAGTTTGAGAACACTTATACACTCAGTTGTAAGAGAAGAGAAATTTTTAGTGCAGTGTCCAAATTCCCTTCTCTAGCAGACGGAAACAAGAAAGGAGATGTGTTATCAGCCCAATGAGAAAATAACCTAGAGACTGCCAGTTAAAGGCAATTTCTGAGAGCAGAATCCAAAGAAATTGTCTGTCTCATCCAATGGTTGAAACCATTTTTAAAACCCAAAAGGAGAGGAGATGTATGTTTCTGGTCAAGACGGAGTAAGAGGGTGCCGTGTGCACCATGTGGGGGATGGACACGCTTGAAGCTCTGACTTAGGTGGGGCAAAGGTAGTATATATAACCTAAACATTTGTACCCCATAATATGTTGAAATAAAAAAAAATCCCTTTATACAAAAAAAAAAAAAATGGTGTAAGAGGGACCAGATTTATCTTCCCACCAGAAACAATCAGAAAACCAACATTTGAAACATTTCCTAAGAAATTGAACATAAGGCGATACAGGACAGGGATCTGCGAGAGAAGGTGAATGAATGAGGCCAGTCCTATGATGGCCACAGCGTGCAGCCCAGAGAGTTTGCCCACCCGGGCACAGGGAGGGGAATCCCAGCGGAGGCGACAGAGTGGAGACTGTGTGGAAACCAAAATGCTGGAGCCTGGAGGACAGAGCACTAGGGCAGAGAGGGCAGTGTAGACAGAGGACTCCTGGGTCTCCAGCTGAGCACCAATTAGCACATGCGTGTAGAGAGACTGGGGCCTGGGGTGAGGGGAACACCAACAAGGATTAGAGAAAATGTTCCTCTCCACTGATATGGGGCAAGGAATAATTCTTTTTCCCAATAGCCAAAGTGGAAAACTTCATAATTCATGGAGTATTTGGTAAAATATTCAGAACAGTTTTGCCTCGTAATGAGGAAAAATCGATGAAATGTCACTCTGTCTTGCCTAAAAAAGCTTAAAAGCAAAACTCAAAAGGGTCATCTTGTTGGCAAATGTGTGCGCCTATGAAACCATCACCACAATCAAGATAATGGGCACAATCATCACCCCAAAAGTTTCCTCCTGCCCTTTTATAATCCCTCCCTCCCCTACTTGCTCTCTCCCCTGCCCCTGCCTCTCCCCCAGGAAAACAGTGATCTGCTTTCTCCTCATTATACAGTAGTTTGCATTTTTCAGAACTTTGTTGAAAGGGAATCAAACCGTATGTGCTCTTTTTTTATAACCTGCTTCTTTCATTCAGCACAGTGATTTTGAGATTTATCTATGTCACTGCCTGTGTCCATCATTCACCGCTTTTTGAGTTCTCTAGTATTCCACTACAAAGCAGAGGAAGGGAGGAAGGAAAAGAGAGAGAGAGAGAGAGAGAGACTCTCTATGGCTTAGCAGGTTTTCCCTCTGAGCTCTGAGCATGCAGGTCTGCAAGGAGTGCAGAGATTCTTCAAAGGAAATGAGCATTTTACTTCCTCAAAGCTGAAAATGCGAGAGCATAATGTGCAGAAAGTCGGGAGGCCATGAGATGAAGGGTACAAAGCCAGTCATTACCACCCAGATGCAAATGCAAGAGGCTAAAGCAGCCCTCCAAGAAACCAGGAGAAAATTTAGAACACATGTTTACCATTGTGTGTAGGCTTGATCCAGAGATACAGCAAATTGTTACTGAATCTGGGACCCAGTTGCAAGAAAATTTCACCTGCATTCTTTGATTGTCAGGTAATATTTAGAGAACTGGGTTGAGAACGATTCTTAGGTTGCACAGAGATGGAGCAAAGAGTGTTTCGGCAGTGGCCACCACAGACATGAGCCAGGAGGATGACCAGTGCGAGTGTTCCAGGTTTGCCATTGCTGCTCAAAGACTTCTCCAGTTGGAGGCCTGGAGGAAGCTAGTACTATTCTTATTCTGAATCTGTTATTTCCTTTTCAGAATAGGACCTCTCTTTGATACTCTTCTCCTCAATCCCTCTCCCATTCCAGGAGACACAGAGAGCTTCCTCTAACTATGGATAAGGCAACTGGGTGTGGAACTTGTGAGTATGACTGAGACTTCCTTCCTTCACGCCCTTTCTCCTAGGTGGGCCTCAGTTTCCTCCTCTGCTCCATGTGCCCATGCTAAATTATATGACCTAAACTTGATAATAAAATAAATACATTTATTATGTAACAAATAAATAAAATTATAATTGTTCAGCATGATGTTTCCTTATAGCAGACATCTTATGCAATTTTTAAAAATCAGAGATTTAATAGATTTACATTTCAGAATGACCAGTTATTTTCCATGTTAACTTACTCCTAATATGTATGAGTTCTGTTCTATACAGGGTGCTTAAACACTTTGCAAGGATAAGGAAAATTGCTTTTGACCTTTGAGGAATAAAATTTAGGGTTTATTGTTTGGAAAGCCCCAGGTAAATAATGACTATCCAGTAATAAATTGTGTAATTTCATTTAATCTGTGCCCGGAGGCCAGGAAGCACTGCAAATCAGTACATTCCGAATAAAACTCTATGATTCTGGGAGACAGCGAGAATGTACCAGTGTTAGGACATCTGTCACTGTAGCAAGCATCTCTCCAGAGTTCGAAACAGCTCACAGGCCTCGGGTTTGGTCCAGTTTCAATCATTGCCATTCAAGTGATGAGGAAAACCAGTACAAATTAGTACAATAGAATAGGCTCTAGGATAGAAAATAAAAAGATTTTGAACTGTAACCAAAAAAAGTCTAAAGGCCAGCTTTGGGAATGTGTTCCCAAATCCAGCCAACAAAATAGGTTTAAAAAAACCAAAGAGTAAGAGGAACGAGGTACTTAGTGGAGATTCTATTTTGCAAACTCCAGTTGCAGGTATGACTTGAATAAGGCATTGTCCCTTTCTGGGCTGGAGACAGGAAAACATAGTGATTAAGATGCGAGTCCCAGCATCAGATTGCTTGGGCTTGAACGGAGCTCTGACATGTCCTCTCTCCTTCACCTTGAGTTCTCCAGCCCTTAGTTTCTTTGTCTGTAATATGCACCCAGTCATAGGATTGTGTGAAATTCTTGAGAGGATACATAGGAAGCCCTGTGTCAACAATAATAATAATAATATACTCCATTTATACCAAAAATGGGGCCTTTAGCATAAATGTGTACTCCAGAAAAGTGAAATCTAATCTTTCCTCTTAGCAATAATTTTTATATTTTCATAAAAACCTTTTAAAGCACACCGTACACTTCCCCACACATTGAAACAGAGTGTAAGAAAAGGAGACAGTATTTGGAATACGAAAATATGGAGCTTTCGTTTGGCTTTGCCGTTTCAGAGCAGGGGGGCCCTGAACAAATCACAGAATGTCTCGGAACAGCAATTTGCTGCCATTTCAAATGACGCATGCATGTCACCAAGCTGACACAGGCGATGCATGTGAAAAATGCTTTGCAAACTTACCACAAAAAAGAAAAATCGTTGTTTGTTTTTCTTGATGATTTGAAACTATCATTACTAACATGGGGTTGGAGTATCACAACATGATAAAGTTTTACCCCAAGGAGTAAATGTAAAAAAAGCACCCTGTGTTCCCATCATGGGATTGCCGTCCTCTCAGGAAACCAGGCATCCGTAGCAAATAACATGGTGCTTTTCACATACTCGTTGGCCAAGAAATATTCGTTAAATAGATAAATTAATTATACTTTCTTAAAATAGTGACTTTAGTCTTTTATGCTGAAAAATGTGCTACTTACAAGTCATATCTACACACATATAAAGAAGTTAGTTTGGTGATATAGTACCTCTTGTATACTCCTGGATAGAGCTGGAACGCATTCTACTAAGTGAGGTATCCCAAGAATGGAAAGACAAGCACCACATGTACTCACCATCAAATTGGTATTAACTGATCAACACATTAAGTGCACATATAAGAATAACATCTATTGGATGTTGGGCAGGGGGGAGGGGGAGGGGGAGGAGGGAGGGGAGAGGAGGGGATGGGTATATGCATACACAAAGAGTGCAATGCGCACCACCCTAAGGATGGACATATTTGAAACTCGAACTTAGTGGGGAAGGGGAGGGCAAGGGCAACATATGTAACCTAAGCATCTGTACTCCCATAATATGCTGAAAAAAAAAAGCAAACATCTGGAAAATATCTACTGCAGTGGTATTCAAGAGTAGCAGGGTTTAATGATCTTTCAGAAGTATGTGCCAAGTCATTTGATCGCATGATGAGAAAGGGAGGCTGCCCCTCCTGGCCCTGTGTCTTTCAGCTCCTGACCTCCTCTGGATCACGAAGCCATTACCCAGTAGAAAAGAATTCCTCATCCTATTCATAGCAAATGAGTTTCTTCTCAGTTTCTAATCCTTTCCTTCATTTCTTATTTACTACTATAACTGGCTCCATAAGCAAGAAAACATTTTTTTGGGTTTTCTTTTTGTGGTTCTCTTATGCTTCAAAATCCCAGGCCAGTAAGATTTGCCGACGAGAACTTTGTCTGTGACACGGATGCATTCCCCTTCACGTTTCTTTTCCAGAAACGGTAGAGCCTTCTTGTAGCCATGAGATAACTACACAGCCTTACACCACCTGTTTAATATTTTGAATTTAAAAAATAAAAACCAAAATAAATAAAAGGTTAGAGAAAATTATAACTATTAAATATTAAATATTAAAATGTAGCTATTTTATAAGATAAATGAGCTCAAAGAAAAAAGGGATGTTTCTTGTCACATGCCATACGTAAAATTAAAGAAAAAGAGTTAAAATTAAGAAAGAATAATTGAGACAAAGCATAATCTAGTATGTCCATGGTCCAATGGGGAGCGATTTAGATTAGACATAAGCCCTGAGGAAGGAGGTTCTAAGCTTTTGCAAAGTGGAAGAACAGGAACTGAGCGCTTGGCATACAGCCAGTAACTTTAAAGTGATTCCCTCATAGGCTACAGGACTCCACCCACAATCTCAGACAAATACTGAGAAAACGTACATGATTTGAGGGGTTTCAGAGAGCCTAAGGTATGGGCAAAGTCATTCACAAAAATATCCAAGCTTTAGATAATGCTATGTATCAAATTTGAATTTATGTAACTTGTGTGGTGCTAGAACTAAAACAAAGAAATTAACATAAAAACAAGTCAAGGGCACCACATCAAAATTCTGTAGCAAAGCCTTTTGCTGTAGCAAAACTTTCAATGAGGAGCCAAGTAATTCCATAGCAAAACTGTCAAAGATGAAAATTAAGCTCTTTCCCTTTTGATGAAGAGTGGCTCAAACCAAATTTAAAATCCACAGAAAGAAATTAAACAGCAAGGGAAATCAAAATAAAAATAAGAATCAATACTCAAGTACTCATACATTGGAAAAATTTTTTAATAAAATGGGTATGATTAAAGTGATTTAAAAATGTAAAAAGAAAAGATATAAATACCATATTAAGAGAAAAGAACAGTAGAAAAAAGAGTAGTCATATAGGAATAAGAGCAAAATAGTTTTATACAAATGAATATATATGTATAGTCTTTAAAGTTTAAAACTCACTGGAGTATATGCATAAAACATTAAATAACTAATAATAATTATATACCTAATTAATTTGAAGGTTGATCTGAAGTTATAAATGAGATGCAGTTTAGAGAGGTAGAGATGGAAATTATGAAAAAATGGAAATATTCATTAACATAATAAGCTTATGAATTGTTCTTAAAGTCAATTATATTCTTAATTTATTTTTGTCTACTTGATTCAACAATTTCTGAATAGGTGAGTTAAATTTCCCATAATAATCATGAATGTCTTTCTTTCCTTTTTTTATAATTATGCAATTATTACTTTGTTTTGAAGCTATGTTTTTAGACATACACAGGTAAAGGATCATTACATAGTTCTAATAAATTGTTCTATTTATCAAGTCATGACCTTCTTTTCATCCAATAATGCTTATGAATCTATTTTTCTATATTAACATTAAATCACCAATTTTCTTTGTATTAGAATTTCCCTGATATTTTGGGACTGATTTTTATACTCCTTTGTTGTATTTTTCTTTTTTTTCTTTGCTTAGTTTTTCTCCAGTTCTGTTTTTCTCAGAATTAATCATATATTATTTGTTTACTATACTTTTACTTTATTGATCTGGAAATTACAGAATCTATTTTTATGCTTTTGTATAATATGCATTGTTTTTACATGTACAAGAAATAGTTACACAAATTAACCACATTGTTGACCACAAAGCAAATCTCAGGATATATAAAAGACAGAACTACCTTAAATACTCATACAGTCTGTGCATGCATAAGAGTAACCAGATAGGAGGAGAAAGATTGATGAAGTTAAGCCCACTGCCTCTCAGCCAAAATGTTTGCCTTGTCATGGGATTATGTCTGCCTGAAGAAAGGGATATGTTTTGTTAATTAGCACAAAAATGAAAAAGCTGTTTGTCACTCTGAAAAATTCTTTAAAGAAATTATTTAAATTTAATTATAATGAATTAAAAGTCACTATCAATGCCAGCAGAAGCTCTAAACAAATGAATCCTGTTTTCTATTGATGAGATGACATTAGAAGTCAAGAAAAAAGGTTAGCAAAACAAAATAAAAAATAAAACTAAAAATCAATAGCTCTCATGAGCGTAGATGCAAAAATTCTCAACAAAATATTAGCAAATTGCATCCAACGATGTGTAAAAATTATTATACATTACAGCCATGTTGAATTTATCCTGGATATACAAGGCTAGTTCATTCAAAAATCAATTAATATAATCCAACATATCAACAGACAAAAGAAGAAGAATCACATGATCCTATCAATAAACATACGTCCATAATCCAATGTCCATTCATGATAAACACAGAAAACTAGGAATAGAGAGGAACTTCCTCAACTTAGAAAAGAACATCTACAATAAATCTACAGCTTACATTATATTTAATGATGAGAAACTCAAAGCTTTTCTGCATAGATCTTGTACAAGGGAAGGATGGCCCTTCTCACCATTGCCTTTCCACATTATGCTGGAAATTCTAGCTAGTACAATAAGACAAGAAAATTAAATAGAGGATGTACAGATAGGGAAGGAAGAAATAAAGTTGTTTTTATTTATAGATAGCATGATTATCTATGCAGAAAATCCGAAAGAATTGACAAAACAAATAAAAACATCCTGGAACTAATAAGTGATTTTAGCAAGGTTGCAGGATACAAGGTTAATATACAAAGATTAATTGCTTTGTTATACACCAGCAATAAA
>CAUYSK010037436.1:0-19216 GCA_963575035.1 Avahi laniger
TAAGTCTTTTATCCATCTTGAATTAATTTTTGTGAGTGGTGAGAGATAGGGGTCCTGTTTCATTCTTCTGCATGTGGCTATCCAATTTTCCCAGCACCATTTATTGAATAGTGATTCTTGATGTATAATGCTATAAAATCATGCATGAATAAAAGATCCATTCATAGTGCAAGATAGAGCATTGAATTTTATTGTAACAGAGAACAAAAATTAATTAATATTATTTTAGATTCCATATTACAGCTAAGCATCAAGAAAACACAAATAATCAAATCTTGATGTATTATCAAAAAAAGAATAGTCACAATTTCCTGAAAAGACTATTAAAATAATCTTCTTTTTTCAAGTGCATTTCTTTGTGAGGACATAATTTCTTCATGTACTGAAACAACATTTTGCAACCAATTGAATTCAGAGGCACATTTATCTTTTGTTATGTCAGGCATCGAAGAGATTTGCCAATCTGTAAAGCTACATCACTCTTTTTGTTAAAACTTTTGTTTATTTTGAAAAACAGTAACTTCTCAAAAACGTATTGTTTATTTTAACCTGTAATGGATTTATTACTAATATTTTCATAAATAAATAAATATTTTAAGATAAAAATAATACCCTAGGTCTTCATTTAGTTAATTTTGTTGCTGTCTGCTAGACCTGACTGTACTAATTCTTACCTCCAAGCCTCAATTTATGTTCCCCATAGCCCAAAGTATTCCTTATTTTCTCTGCCTAAGGAACTCTATCAATTCTTTAAGATTGACCTTACTTACACTTCCATGATGACTTCCTTATGTACTCTTATACCGTACAGTTCATTCATTCAACACATGTTTATTGAATACCTGTTATTCTGTATTCTGAGACAAAGCTGTAAAGAAAAACAAAAATTCCTAATATAATGGAACTTACATTCTAGTAGAAGGAGATAGATTTTTAAAAAAAACAAGATAACTAAGTACAATATATAATATATTCACTGGTGATAAGTCTTAAGAAAAAAACTAAAGTAAGAAAGGGGTGGAGTGCAGATAAAAACTTTGAATTGCCAAGACAACATTTACTAAATGTGGTCTTGAAAATTTTCTGAAAGTTACTTTCTCCAAGCTCTTCCAGACGCAACCCAAGAATTAGAGAAATTTCCTTTTTTTATCACTCTTATTTTTTCTACTTTATGTATTTCTTTTTGGTTCTTTAAAAGACAACAGATAAAAAAGGAAAAAAAAAAAAAGGTAAGTGCCCAGAGGTGAGGAGAATTGGAATTTTTGACTGGGTTGCTAGGGAAGGTGACACTGAGAAGCTGGCATTTGAGGAAAGACCTGAAGGGGGCGTTAGGGTACGCCGTTCATACACAGAAAAGTGCTTCATTTGATGGGGCAGCAGGTACACAGGTTCTGCTGTGCAAACATGCTTAACACATTCATGAAACAGCAAGAAGAGTCAGAGTGGTAGAAGGAGATTGAACCAGGTGAAGAGTCACAGGGGATGAGGTCAAAGAGGTCATGTAGGGACCCTAGATCTTATAGGAACTTAGACTTTGACTCTTAGTGGTTTGGATGTCAATGGAAGGTTTTCAGCACAGGATCTAACTGTATTTTAAAAGGATAACTCCAATATCTGTGTGTAAAACAGACTAGAGTGGCAAAGAGAGAGGCATGGCTATAATCAGGAAACTTGCAACAATCCAGGTGGATCAAGGTAGAAGTAGAGGGGGTCGAGAAGAGTGAGGAAGTTATGACTATATTTTGAGGTAAATGAGGTATTCTGTGGGATGTATGATAAAGCCACCAGACAAATAAAGATGGAATTTCCATATAATGAACTTCATGTAATTAAATGGGACAACTATGGGTTGAGTAGCTTGGTAAGTGAGGGGGTGTTGTGGGGTGGTGGGAGTGGGAACTGGGTACAAAGGGAAAAAGACCAAGAGCTCTGTTTTGAACCTGTTAAGTCTGAGGTGTCCAACAGACAGTCGAGTGCAGATGTAGAGGAAACAACTGGACACACACGTTCACAGTTCAGGATAGAGGTAGGGATTAGAAACAAAATTTGAAAAGGGATCTGCACATAGACACCAATAGGATATGAAACTAGATGAGACTACATAAGAAGTGGAAAAATATAAATACAAAGATCAGAGGTCTAAGTACTGAGCCCTGGAGCATTCCACTGTTTAAAGGTTGGAGGATCCTAGGAGGAGCTAGAAAATTAAACTAAGATAGAACTGCCCGAAAGTTAAGTGGAAAACTGAGAAACCAAGTGAGGACCACATCCCAAAGGAATGAGTAAACAAGACAAAATAAAACCAAAAACTCACAGTATTTTAAGTATTAAAGCTGCTGATGAGTCAAGAAGTATAACTCAGAATTCATACATTCATCTCTGGATTGAGCAATGCAAATGTCAATGGTGACACTAGTAACTCATTTTGATGGAGTACTAGGGGTGAAGACCTGACATGGGTTCAAGAGGAAATGTAAGCAGATAAATTGGAGATAATGAGTGTGGAAAAACTCTTTGGAGAAGTTCTACTGCAAAGACTCCTAGAAAAATAAGATAGCATTTATAAAGGGAAACGGGGTAAGGAGGGTTTACATTTTTAAACATTTTTTCGCAAAGGAGAAATTATAAAATATTTGTGAGATGATGTGAAAGATTAAAGACCAAGTAGAAAATTAAAGAAAAACTAATATGCAAGGAATTGCTTATGATTCACTGTAGAATTTAAGCCTAGTGAAAAGGAGACATGGACGTGGGAATATAGGTAACTCCCTCCACACCTGTCAGCATTGAATAACTTAAAGGCCGGATCACCTTGTTTGGGTTCTAGCTCTGCCACTTACTGGCAATGTGACTTAGGCAAGTTATTAGCTTTCTATGTCTTACTTTCCTCACCCTTTAAAATAATAATAATTAAAATGATAATAATGATGATAATTAAACGTACCTCAGGAGTTGGTATGAGAACTATATGAGCTAATATTTGTAAAAGGTTTAGAAGAGCAAGTGCTCTAAATCTTTATTAACTGTATACATACAGACAGGCATTTATAAATACAAAAATAAATAAATTCCTAGAGATCTTCCTCATCATCTGAACTCCTATTGTTCATTTAGTCCAGATAACACTACTGACCATTTGCTAACTGTCTCCCATACCAGTAAGACTTTTGTAACATAACTGTAGGCCAGACTACTGAGTTAGAAAGCAACAATTAGAATCGTGGCCCTGGTAAGGACCTGCTGCATGCTCAATTTTATTGTAACTCAAATTCCTCATCTGTAAAAAAGAGAGTAAAAATAAATCTATTTCCTAGTGTTTTTGAGAAAGAAATGAAATATGGCATATAAAGTGCTTTGCCCAGTAGCTTTTCCCAGTACATATAACCTGGTATATGCTTAATTAAGGATAGGCTCTTAGTATTTTTATGTTGCCCTTAGATTTTGGCAACGTGTCTGGCACTTTGACATGGATGTGCTATGGGATAGAGTGAAATCCACTGAGATTAAGTTTCTTTCTTTTTCTAGCCTGTCCCATTCTTCTTATCTGTATATCTGTTTTATCTGTTGAAAGATAAAACTTCGAAATCCTGATATTGGCCAATGAAAGGATTCACATCATAATGAGAGCAACAGACTTCTTAGACAAATAATGATCATTTGCAATGATGGATTCTATAATATTTTTGGCAAGTGAATAGACATAGTCAAAAACATTTATTGATAGCAAAACTATATTAAATATTTGGAGATTTTTGTGTGTGTTTGCATGGGACAGTTTATATTTGTTGAAGCCAAACATCTACATGTGATCTTAAA
The DNA here is from genome assembly GCA_963575035.1 of Avahi laniger. NCBI lineage: Eukaryota > Metazoa > Chordata > Mammalia > Primates > Indriidae > Avahi > Avahi laniger. The sequence goes on from CAUYSK010037436.1 coordinate 3,817, forward strand.
AATTTGAAAAAAAAATGAGATTGAATTAATAAATGCATGTGTGTGGAGATGATGAAATATAAGGGAAACAAAGTACCTACAGAGGTAATCAAGTAGCAGAAAAATAAGTGGTTGATAAAAAGCCACTCAACTCTTTGTTTATACAAATAATTAGTGCTAAGAGTCACCATACTCAAAAATGCATGGATTAATTGGGCAGTGGCTTCCAGATATTCCAGTAGTATAGCCTGCATTCTTCCTTATTGGAGTTTCCTCAATTTCACCGACAGTTTAGAGGGGAAATTCTGAGTTGACTACGTAATACATAATTAAGAAGTAAAAATAAATTCTTTTAGATAAGGAGGAAATTTACAATTGTTTTTTTTCTTTTTTTTTTTTTTACCTAGCTGTCATCTGAAAAGTATTTTCAAGGATTTCTCAAAACTGAAATTCTTCCTTGTATTCATGAAATAACCTTATATTGAGTGACAGTAGAAGGAGAATTGGGAATGAGAAGAATGGGCAGTGTTCTTTATGGAGTAGAGATATGAGTCGAAAAATAATTCTGCAGGTATTCATTACAGTGAACACTGAATGGAACCATTCCTACAGTGGAGAAATTGAAATTATAGCTCAATATAATTAAAATCATCTTTTAAAAATCCTTTTTTCTGAGTAGTAAACAAAAAGAAAAAAAATAGCAACCTGAAGAGCGATTGTTATAAACTTCAGTTGAATTTGATGCAATAGAAAGTAAAAACATCTGTAGTAAACAAACTTGGTTCATAGCTGTATAATATTTGGCAAGGTATGTAAAGTCTATAAATATTATTTTGTGTATCAGTAAAATGATTGCAACAATATCTTCCTTAAAGAGTTTTCATAAAGATTATAAATGACTCTAATGGATATAGCATAATATTTGGCACATACATGGGTGACTCTATGGATATTTGTTGTTTTGTGGTCCAGCATATGAACACAATTCATTTATAAAAGAGGAATCCAAGGTAGGTAGGAGTCCACTGGCTTCAACAAGAAAAATTAAGCAGAAGAAATATTTTTCCTCTACTCTTCTGGTAATTAGACCCTGGTCGTGTGACCAAGTACAAGTAAATAAATGCCCTGGCCCCATATTTGAATTTTGAAAGAGTGAAGCAAAGGTTCAGGTTAGTTAGAGATATTTACATAGTACAGTGTTTGTCAACTGGGCCACTTTTGCAATGTCTGGAGAAATTTTTGACTGTCAAGACTCAGGGAGTGCTATTGGCATCTAATAGGTAAAGGTCAGTGATGCTGTTAAGCAGCCAACAATGTACAGAAAACCCCACATGTCGAAGTCTGGTCCAAATGTCAACAGTGCTTAGGTTGAGCAAGCCTGGAATTGCACTGGTAGCAGAGTGGACGATACAGTATCACCCAGCAATGGTGTGAGATGGCAGAATGTCTGGCTGTCTGCTCAAATGGCAATGTCTTCAGCAAACATTTTCTGTGGCAACATTTTGGTATCTTGGATGTGCCCTCCCTCTTTGCATTCCTGCTTGATCTTGGCTCTCTAGTTTTTTATTCATTTTGTAAGCTGTATGACACTTTTTTCAAAAAATTCCTTAATGCTTAAGTTAATGGATTTTAATATGAACCATCAAGAAAACCTGATTAGTACAGATAGCCAATAGCAATTATTATTATCATGATTAATATCATTATTAATGATAATTAAATTTATTAGAGGAAGAATCTAACCTACTTTAAAAAAATATCAATACCTACTATGTACTAAGTACTTCTTAATTGCCAAGGGAGTGTACACTGGTGGTTAATTTATTCCCTAAAGCCAATTTGTGAAATAGGTTCAATGTCTCTGTTTAAGAAATGATAGAACTGAAACAATACAAAGTCATCCAGCTAATAAATATTAGACCTCAAGTTCAAATCCAGGTCTATTCACCTCTAAACATCTTTATTCATTAACCAGATCTCTTTTGCTACCCTGGCTTTCCTTATATACGTCAGCCAAATCTTTCTTTTCAGCAACAAAATTCTAGCATTCTCTGCACTTAACTGTCTCTTTTCCTCATGTATATTTAATTTCCATTCCACTCTATTCTGGTTTTTTATTTTTAACATTCCATCACAGAATCTCTTCACAAATCACCAGTGGCACTCCAGGTCTCAGATCTGACCAATTCAGCTACTTTGTCCTTCCCAAACTTCTGTTACCCCTCTATTTTCAGGATTTCTCTTATTGCTTGGTCTCCTTCTCATTTTAACTAGCAGACTCTTTTAGCTCTGTCCAACTCTTGAAAATCGGTGCTTTTCTGGTCTTCATCTTTGTTTTCTCTCTTCTCATGCCACTCACTCTCCCTGGTTACACTGGATGTCATTTTATAATGCATTATAAATTTAATTTATGCTAATACTAATTTAATGAAGAATTATATAAAAAGAATTTAAATACCATAGTTAAATTTACAAACCTTCAGATAGCTACCTGGCTGCTTGTCAAATAACCTAAAGAACACCATCCACTTTAAGAAACAAAATTATCTGAACAGATACTTAGCCTCTAGGGCTCCACCTTATCAATTGAAATCATATTATGTATTGCCTGTAAGGTTTGGTTTAGAGTTTGCTATAACATATTCTATGCTGCTGTAGCTTAGAATAGCATAATATGAGATTATTCAAATTAAATTATCCTAGTCTCCAATTCATATGTGGAGAGAATGGCTTTATGTCCTTGCTTGCATTATTTTTTCCTGTCATGAGACAAAAATTAGTTGTTATTATTACTTAAGGATAGAAAACCAGAAAGCCTGCTCAATTTGTCAGAGAATCCTGTTCTCTTATGCTATGGCTAAAATTATAGCCATACAGTGAGAATTACATACTGAGAACTATTAAACCTGCAGAGACCTAGATATTCCCTGCATTTGCTGGCCGGCAGCAGTTTATCAGAGAATGGATCCTAGTAGGGTAGAAAAATCCTCTCCCTGCATACTACAATTACTGTGGTTACTCCACAACAAAGAATATGTAGGCTTCTAAAATAACATTTCAATATCCCCTGGCTTTCTAACTATACACATACCATTTTCTTGCAGGCAACCTGTAGGGTGCCAGCATAACGAGGACAGAAGGGCAATTTAGTCTTAATCACAGTGTTCTAGAAATTGGTTTTGAGTCCAGGTCTCCAACCCACATTTTTCCATGCTTTCAGTGAATTTCCCTTCAACAGGAGCTGCTACCCATATGTGCCAACTGACTTCAGTCAACCCTTCTTGTTTCATTAAAGGTATTTTAATAATGCTGAACTTCAAAAAGAAAGGGGTCAGGCCCTATATTGCTTTGCTGTGAATAAAGGGAATTTGCTCAAATTAACTCTGATACACTTACTACCAGAAACAGAAATGCCTGGCAATTTTTAATAATCAATTATCTCACTGGGCAATCAACCATAACACAAAGCATTCTTTTAAAGAAAACAGTTGTATTTAGGGCCTAATAAATAATAGTAGATAGAATTATGATCCTTGATTGATATCTCACCATGAGCTTTGGTTGTATAAAACAGGCCTATGAACAACATACTCAAAAATAAACTCTATCTTCATAAATATTTAAATTCATTTCCACCAGATTATTTGAAATAGGTTGAAATATGTTATTTTACATGGATTTCATCTGGGTTCTGACACTATTTAGGGATAAAAAGAGAATGACATTTGCATTTAATATCTAGGGTACCACATGTTGTGAAAAGATGTCATGTTGTAACATTTATAGTTTTATCCTTTATCTGAATATGAACTAGGTAGTTCAGAATTATTATGTCAAATGACATTTTTGTGTTTTGTTACATTTTATTTCTTCTAAGACTCTTCTTTAATTTCTCTTAATTGGAATTCTTTCACTAAAATTATACATTATAATTATATATTATAATTCTTCTCTAGACTTAGAGGAAAATCTAACTCTGGAGAAAGAATCCTAAATTGGTTAGGTCATAACTGAGAAATGAAAAGAAATTCTCTTAAACAGGAAAACACAAAACAGCCACATTTGTCAGGATTTTTCTAATTTTATAAAGCATAGCTAACAAAAATGTGTTGTGAGCATTAGATATAATGTTAAAGAGAGAAACAAGCAAACCTAATTTCATTGTCATTATTCACCATTGTATTTGACGCCTCAGAAAATGTAACAAGATAAGCAGAAAAAAATGAGATACATGCATTAATTGCTGATGATATATTCATTAGCATATAAAATCAAATTAATTAAATGACAGGATATTGGAATTAATGAAACATTTTGCCAAACTGGTTAGATACAAGTTCATCACACAAAAATCAGTCACAATAGCTCTACTAGTTAAAAGAATAACCAATAAGGAAATATAATAATTTAAAGCTCCCATTCATGGTAGGTGTAGTAAATTTGTTAAAAATATGAAAAATATTATAAAGCTTTGTTAAAAAATAAAAAAGCTGAATAAAGGGAAAAATATATATTATATTCATGGGTAGAAACACTTATGAAAACAAATCTTACAAATTCAAGTCAGTCCCAATTAAAAAGAGGTTTTTTATGAAATTAAATTAGCCAATTTAAATATTTACATAGAATAGTAAATATCAAAAATATTCTATGAATTAGCGGTAGCCCGTAGTTGGAACTTGGAAAGCAGAGAGCTGACACACAGGCTCATACGCACAGCTTAAGTCTAAGAGTCAAAGGTGCGCTGTTTGTAGTACAGAGAACTGGTCCTGTGTCTAATTTGTCTGATGTGAGTGAGAGTCACCAAAAATCAGCACATTGGCACCATTGTAGTGACGTGGATAGCATCTCAGATGAGCCTCTGAAAGAAATACCATGACAACTAGTGGTTGCTAGTGCCCGGCTATCACCCTGGAAGTGGAGTTTGCCTAAGACCTGAGAATAGCTCCATAGGCATGAGTCTGAGCTTCGTGAGACATCTGGTTTACCACAAATAGAACAGAGGCTAGGATGTGGTGGTTTGTGATACTTTGAGGAGATGAATGACAACACCAGTGTTTGAGATTGGGATACTGTGTACAGATGACTCTACTGACCCCAGCTAGTCCCAAGCACTGGAGGGAGATTTAGAAACTTTCAGATGTACCCCTTGTTTTCTACCATGTTGACTCACTGGTATCATGAGGTGTGTGGGACCAGAGATTATCATAATATGAACATTTCCTATGCACTCAACAACATAATTATGAATGCAGCATCTGCTTTTTCCTTTTTATGGAATCATACAAAATACATTTTATCAGAATTCTTGTATTTGTAGGGCATAAATCTATAGCATCTGTGTGTGAACTCACAGTTTTCATGTATTATAATTGTCTCTCAGTATATCTGATGCATAATATGGTTGCAATTTCATACATGTTATTAACATGACCTTCCCTTTGTCACAGTTCCTTTATGATACTTTATCATAAAGGATAAAATGGCTTTAAAATGTCACAGGTACTTTTTTTTTAATCTGGATAAAGGGAAATTGAGTTGAATTGACATTTAAATGAGTTCCGTGGATTTTTTTTTTAACATTTAAAGTCATTTTAGTGTTTAACTAAATTCTTGAAAGCCGCAGTTAAAATGGCCTTCAAAAAGACTCCCATCACTCACCACATTGACTTACCAGGTGCAACACATTGACTCTCAAAGGTGTGTGTCAGACATAATTTTGCAATATGAAAACATCCTATATCTCCTAGTATCAGAAATATGTGGATACTGAAGGAGAAACTAGGTTTGAAATGTACAGAACCGGAACTAGTCTGTGGAAGATTCTTCCAGTCATTATACATGTGAAATTCTAAGCAGTAGATTTTTATTTGCTTCAATGTCTAGCAAAAACAGAAGTCCTCTCCTGTCAAGACTATACTCACTGAAGCATCAAATACAATTATACGTGCACCCTCTTTTTGTTTGTTTGTTTTAATGGAAATTGCACACAATAGGATTTATCAGAATCACTTTTTTTAGAATACTGACTTATAGCAGCACTACAATCTTTACCTACAACTGTATGTGAAGTCTCATGTTTTATGTATAGGGATCATTTGTTAGCATATTTAACACATTTTGTCTTGATGAAATCTAGCAGTTGCATTTAAAATGATGTGTAAAATTGACACCAATGCAGCAAAACAGCCTGAAGAAATATGTTCCAGTGAAAAAAATTCCTACACCTTTGTCAATAATTCAAACTATGTAGTACAAGAGTGATTTGTGAGAACAAATAAAGGTCAATGCAACATAGAAATAATTTAAATATGCATTTGAAGTGCTCTTGGGTAGACCTTAATTTCAAAATAATTTTGTATATTTTTTGAAGATTATTGATCTTGCCAAAAGTTAAATATGACAGGAAGAAAGTATGTTAGTGAAAGCCAAACATTTAAACTTAAAGGAAAAAAAAAAAAGACCATCAGAGTTTCAACATTTCAAAACTCATTTATCGCAGTGGAACTTAGATGATTAAAGTCACTAGGAAAATTTTTAAAATTTTTAACAATAAAAAATAGAATTTCATTATGCTAGAGGAAAGACTGAATTATCTTTTTATTAGCTCTATAGAAAATATGTTAAACTGGTAGTTTTGTGAGGAGAAGATAAAAGATTATGCTGGAAATTTAAAGAACAAAAGTATTACACAGAGGAGTCTGGCAATTAATTAAAATATTGTGTTATTTTTCTATTTAAAAATCTGTGGGTGCTTTTGCACATATATAGATTGATTTAGTCTCCTGAAAACGTAATCGTTAGCATTTATAACATTTCTGCCCATAGCCTAAACAACAAAGAGAAGGTAAATGATCTGTGTATTATGTTACAGTTAAAACATGGAAAATCAATTGGAGAATAAATATCATACTCTCCTTTCAGATATTATTGCTTGCTTTTATGAATGATACTCTCCATAATATCTCAGTAAATACTGTCCAATAGTATGGAATTACTAATAACTTAGTAATGATAGTGCTGAATGATAGTGCCCAACTTCTGGCTTCCAATCCTTGGAAAAATTCTTTACCCATCTCTTTTTCTCACTCCCTCTATCCTGTCCATCATTAAATCTTATTAACTCTACCTTCAAAACATATTCAGAATCTGCAGAGAGATGCTGAAGCCAAGACCAGAGAAAGCAGCAATGGTAATGAAGGTGAGAAGGCAGATTGATAAAATACAACCTGACTTGCACACGCAGACTGCTTTTTAAAAATCACTCAAAAAATAGGCTTTAGATTAAGAAATTAACCAGTTCAATTCAAAATAGATGATAAAAGCCCATAATTGGCAGAGTTTCAGTGTACAGGTCTTTGAGTTTGTTGCTATACAGTTTTTCTTGACTCTCTCTTTTTTGTTTGTTTGTTTTATTCTATTTCATTGTCAGTGCCTTGATCAAGTTTTCAGGTTTTGAGAGCCCTGAGTGTATATTATTTCTGGGTCCTTGAGCGCACAGTGTTGGTAATTACCCCTAAAAATAACAGCTTTAGTTAAAACTATTATACTTTTACTTGCAGTGGTAGAAGGTGAGAGGAATTTCACCTACTGGGGCAAATGTATGATGAAAAGAAGAATCCTTTCTGGCAAGCAGTAATTCTTTTTTCTTTTCTTTTTCTTTTTTTTTTTTAACACGGAGTCCCAAACTGTTGCCCAGGCTAGAGTGCCATGGCGTCAGCCTAGCTCACACTTACAGCAACCTCAAACTCGTGGGCTCAAGCAATCCTACTCAGCCTCCTGAGTAGGTGGAACTACAGCATGCACCACCATGCCCAGCTAATTTTTTTCTGAATATTTTTATTTTTCCAGCTAATTTCTTTCTATTTTTTTAGTAGAGACAGGGTCTTGCTCTTGCTCAGGATGGTCTCGAACTCCTGAGCTCAAACGATCCACTCGCCTTGGCCTCCCACAAGTAATTCTTTATATAAGAAGTACATGAATAGAATTCTGAGACAGATCTCTTAGGAGCAGAAATGGTAGTGAAGGTAAAAGAAACTTTGGACTTGAAATGGTTAAATATATATTAATATCGGAGTTGTAACAAAAACAAGATCATGGATTTAGTTTGCGATTGTCTACAATAAATTTGGGTTATCCAGCTCACTACTGAATAGCACAATGCAGCTAAAAGTTGGTGATAAGTAAGTCTGTGACTGGAATGTCCTCTGGGTCCCTTCAGATTTGTAGCAGCAGGACATGGTTTATTAAATATTTATACATCTTTATTCATTTCTTTGCAGTCATGACTAACTATAATAAATTGGGAAAATAGTGAAATTCTTAGTGATTCATTTAACTTATAAACTCAGGTTCCAGAATTCTAATGCCACTTGAATTTCAACACAGCCTTTTGAGAGAATGTCTCATGACATTCTTGCAGACATGAATGGTGAGGGAAAATGATGAGAATTGAAGAACATGGGGAATCAGATTGCCATGTTAGAATCCTGGCTTTGCTACGTACTAGTGACATGACTTTGTGAAAGTAACTTAAACCCTCTGTGACTCAGGTTCCTAATTTGTAAAGTGGACATGATAATAATGCATCTTCATAGGTTATTGTAATGATTAAATAAGGTAACATGCATAGTGGTTGGAGCTATCTTCAACACAATTAGTTTGATCTATTTTGAAAAAACTCAAAAAGACTTAATGACCAGATCCTAATATTGTTAAATCTATGAGGAAGTTCTGTTTCATGTTTAAACTATAGAGCAATAATTTAGTGAGGATACAGATAACATGTTAATTGGAACATTAATGAGAAGACACTGAGAATAATGGTAATATCCAAAGCTGAAGAGATGAAATTCAAGATAATCCTAGGTGATTAAAACTAAAGGGAAAAATATGAAAAGATAAAACTTAGAAATAAGATCCAACACTAAAATTACAAAACAAATTTAGAATTTTTGCAAGTATGGTATTGGAAAGGTACAGGTAAACAGAAGTATATGTAGAAAAGTCTTAAGGGATATGATCTATTGCAAATATAATGACTCAATGGCATAGTGAAGATGCGAACAAAACTAATTGGTTAACAAAGGTACAATGTCCCCGGGAGTTAAGAGTTTTGCTTTACTCTTAAGAGTTTTGCTCATCAGACCACATCTAGAATAATACACATAGTTCTTTAAGAAGAAATACATTTGGAAACCATGACATATAAGGGATTTAAATAAGAACTAATACATTTAGCCTTGTAAAAAAGAGATTTCAGGATAAAATAAAACTTATCTAACTTAAACAACTCTAATTAGACTTATGTAGCTCTAGAGAGCATATTTTGCATATTATTAATGAATGAGAGTTAGATGAAAGTATTTTCCATCTAAATGTGTCAGTTCCAGCCTTCTCAAATGCCACTCAGTTTCTAAATCTATCTCATTTAAATCAGAGAGCATACTGAGAATTTCTTGTTGAATGCTCAATGCATTCTACAATAGTGAGCCTACCATTTTCCACTAGTTGTCTGGAATGCCTGGGAGGAGCTTGGAGTAATTTCATGCTCTTCTCGTGGTTTTTCATGGCACCGACGTCTATTCTTTTCTCTTTTAATAACCTTGAATTGCTTGTGAAGAGGTACCCCTTCCATAGTCTCAATTCACTGTGATTTTTATGGAGTTGACTCAACAACATACTCTGGGTATGGGCTCTGTGATTGGTATAGGGATGATCATATACCCTGATTTTGTCCAATGACATTTAGACACAGGATTTTTGAATTATTGGGAGAAAACACAAAAACTTTACTTAAATCTGGGAAGTCTTTGCATGAAACCTTTGACAAATCCAACATGAAAAAGAGCAGAATTAAGATAATAGTCTTAAAGTGGATCCTAGTAATATAATCTGAAACCCTGGTACTAGTACTGCCTTGGACATTTAAGTTGTGGGAACCAACATGTTTCCCTTTTTATCTATTTTTTAATTTGATAAAATTTTTATGTTGAAATAATTGTAGATTAACATAAAATTGCAAAAATAATACAGAGAAGTTCCTTGTACCCAACACCCGCTTCATCCAATGGTGAAATATTACATAACTGTAGCATGCTGTCAAACCAGGGAATTGACTGATACAGTATAATTAACCAGACTACAGTCCTAACTCAGATTTTACCATATTTTGTATATACTCATTTTTTATGCCATTGCATATTCTATGACCTTTTTATATGTATAGATTAATATAACCATCATTATAATCAAGCCAAAGGATTATCTTTACGTCCTTATAGCTTTACAAAGCAACTCTCTTGCACTGCCCCTTAATATACTCGCCTCTACAGTTTCCTTAACCCCTGTAACCACTTGTACATTCTCCTTCTCTATAATTTTGTCATTTTGATAATGTTATATAAAGTGGAATCATACAATGTGTAACCTTTGAGATTGTCTCTCCTTACTATTAAAGCCAGTTGAGGCATTAAATCATTTTCATCTGTGTTCCAATTGACCCAAGCATCAAGATACAACTTTTTCTCTTAACCTCTGCTGTATTTGCTTATTCAACATAACTGAGCTTCCCACTCTGTTTCTTTAATTAGCTTCAATCTCTCCACAGGGAATGAAATCTTGCTAAAAGCCAGCTGCGTGTCTGAGACCTCCATAATTTGCCTTCTCCTGCCTTCTGCTCAGGAGCTGCAGTTATGTACAAATACTATGTATTTGTAATTCTGGAAATTAGTAGACCACGTGCAAGCTGCCAGTTTTCAAACTTCTATTTACCAGCTATCATGAAAATACAACTTCTGAATGAATTTCTGAATAGATTTCTTTCACAAGAAGACATAGGAAATCTTAAAAGCCCTATATCTGTTAAAGAAAAATGAATTCACAAATAAAACTCTTCGCACAAAGAAAATTCCACTGTCATATGGCAACCCTGGTAAATACTATTAACCATTTAAGGAAGATATAAAAGGAGGAAGCATTTTCCAATTTGTCTATAAAGTTTATCAGCATAAATTTGATAATGATTTCTGATAAAAACATTATAAAAATATTATTACAGGTTCATATTCCTTATTAATGTAGATGAAAAAATATTTAACAATATTTCATAAACACAAGGTTGGTTTAACATTTTAAAATCAATTACAATAATTCACTACATTAATATAACAGTAGTCAAGACACTATGATATTAAAATAAGAATAGACAAATTGATCAATACAGGAGAATAGAATATAGAGAAATATAGTGATACATATATAGTCTACAAAACACTGTGGAAAGCCTCAAGAACAGGGTAGATCAAACAGAAGAAAGAATCTCAGAGATTGAAGACAACTCCTTCCAATTAAATAAGTCAGTCACAGAAATTGAGCAGAAAATTAAGAGAAAAGAAATAAGCCTACAAGAAATGTGGAATTATGTGAAAAAACCAAATCTCAGGGTCATAGGGGTTCTGGAAGGTGAAGAAGAAAACACTCAAGAGCTGGATAAGCTATTCAAAGAATTAATAGAGGAGAATTTTCCAGGCCTTGCTAAAAATTTAGATATACAGGTACAAGAAGCTCAACAGAACCCAGGGAGATTCAATGCATATAGGAAGACACCATGTCACGCAGTCATCAGATTGACCAAAGCAGCTAATAAAGAGGCCCGTCTACAAGCTGTAAGGCAAAAGAAACATGTAACATACAAAGGAAAGACCATCAGAATAACTCCAGATTTCTCAACTGAAACCCTACAAGCAAGAAGAGACTGGGGCCACATTCTCACTATTCTGAAACACAATAATGCCCAGGCTAGAGTCTTGTACCCTGAAAAACTAAGTTTCATATATGAAGGAGAAGTAAAGACATTCTCAGATAAGCAAAGACTGAGGGAATTCACCAAGACAAGATGAGCTCTCCAAGAAGTACTCAAAACAGAATTACACAAGGATCAGCACAATAAACACTCTCGAATGTGAAACCACTCAAAAGTTAAAGACCAAAAACTAGATTCCACAATGGCTCAAGACAGAAGACAAAGCAACAAAATGCAACCCAACAGAATGAACAGTATTTCACCCCATTTATCGGTTCTCTCCATAAATGTAAATGGTTTGAACTCCCCTCTCAAGAGGTATAGACTGGCCGAATGGATAAAAAAAAAACAAGCCAAGCATCTGTTGTCTACAAGAAGCGCATCTAACCTGCAAGGATGCATTTAGACTCAAAGTAAAGGGGGGAAAACAATATTTCAAGCAAATGGAAGCCAAAAGAAGGTTGGTGTGGCAGTTTTGATCTCAGACAACTTGATTTTTAAATCAACAAAAGTAATGAAAGACCAAGGGGGTCCCTATATAATGGTGAAGGGTACAGTTTAACAAGAAGATATAACAATTCTAAATATCTATGCACCCAACTTAGGTGCACCAGATTCATAAAGCAAACTCTACTTAATCTAAACAAATTGTTGGACAGCAACACTGTAATAGTTGGAGACTTCAACACCCCACAGGACAGATCCTCCAAGCATAAAGTTAACAAAGAAAAAATGGACTTAAACAGAACTCTAGAACAAATGGGCTTGATGGACATTTACAGGACATTGTACCCAAAAACCACTCAACACATGTTCTTCTAATCAGCTCATGGGACATTCTCTAATACTGACCATATTCTAGGACACAAAGCATGTCATAAAAAATTTTAAAAAATAGAAATCATACCATGCATCTTCTCAGATCACAGTGGAATAAAACAGAAATCAACCACAACAGAAACTCTCACCTCTACACAAAGTCATGGAAATTAAACAACTTTACGCTGAATGATTCCTTCATAAATGAAGAAGTAAAGATGGAAATCAAAAGATTCTTTGAACTAAATGAAAAAGGTGACACAAGTTATCAGAATCTGTGGGACACAGCCAAAGCAGTCCTGAGAGGAAAGTTTATTTCCACAAATGCCTATATCCAAAAGTCAAAAAGACCACAAATAGACAACCTAATGAATTGAATCAAAGCACTGGAAAAAGAAGAACAGACCAACCCAAAACCCAGGAGAAGAAGGGAAATTAATAAAATCAAATCAGAGCTAAATGAAATTGACAACAGGAAAACTATACAGAAGATAAATAAAACAAAAAGTTGGTTCTTTGAAAAAAAAAAATTGACACACCTTTGGCCAAACTAACGAAAAACAGAAAAGAAAAATCCCTAATAAGCTCCATCAGGAACATAAAAGGAGAAGTTACAACTGATGCCATGGAGATTTAAGATATAATTTATGAATATTACAAAAATATTTCTGCACACAAACTGGAAAATGTGGAGGAAATGGACAAGTTTTTAGAAACACACAGCCTCCCCAGGCTCAACGAGGAAGAAATAGAATTCCTCAACAGACCAATATCAAGGACTGAAATGGAAACAGCAATAAAAAACATTCCAAAAAAGAAAAGTCCCGGACCAGACGGTCTCACATCCAAATTTTACACCTACAAAGAAGAACTAACTAGTGCCTATCATGCAGCAATTCTTCCACAGCATCGAGAAGGATGGATTCTTCCCCAACACATTTTATGAAGCCAACATAACTCTGATACCAAAACCAGGAAAGGACACAACAAAAAATGAAAACTACAGACCAATATCCCTTATGAATATAGATGCAAAATTTCTCAACAAAATTCTAGCTAACTCAATGCAGGTGCTTATTAAGAAAATAATCACTCATGACAAAGGAGGCTTCATTCCAGAGATGCAGGGATGGTTCAACATACGAAAATCTATAAATGTAATTCACCACATAAACAGAAGCAAAACCAAAAACCATATGATTCTCTCCATAGATGCAGAAAAAGCATTTGACAAAATTCAACAACCTTTTATGATAAGAGCGCTTAACAAAATAGGCATAGACGGGGCTTACCTAAAAATGATACAAGCCATTTACAACAAACCCACAGCCAACATCATACTGAATGAGGAAAAGTTGAAAGCATTCTGACTTAGAACTGGAACCAGACAAGGTTGCCCACTCTCTCCACTTTTATTCAACATAGTGCTGGAAGTCCTGGCAACAGCAATCAGGCTAGAGAGTGGAATTAAAGGCATTCGAGTGTGAACAGAAGAGATCCATCTCTCACTTTTTGGTGATGACATGATATTATATCTAGAAAACCTCATGAATTCAACCAAGAGGCTTCTGGAATTGATAAATGAATTCAGTAACGTCTCAGGATATAAAATCAATACACACAAATCAGAGGCTTTCATATACGCCAACAGCAGTCATACCGAGAACCAAATCAAAGACTCAATTCCCTTCACAATAGCACAAAGAAAATAAAGTATCTAGGAATATATTTAACTAATGAGGTAAAAGACCTCTACAGGGAGAATTATGAAACATTGAGGAAGGAAATAGCAGAGGACATAAACAGGTGGAAAAGCATACCGTGCTCATGGGTCAGCAGAATCAACATCGTTAAGATGTCTATACTACCCAAGGTGATCTACAGATTCAATGCAATCTCTATTCAAATACCAGCATCATTCTTCACAGATGTAGAAAAATTGATTTTACGCCTTATATGGAACCATAGAAAACCCCACATAGCAAGAACAATTCTAGGCAATAAAATCAAAACGGGAGGTATCAACTTACCAGACTTCAAACTTTATTATAAGGCTGTAGTAATCAAAAAAGCTTGGTACTGGCACAAAAATAGAGCCATCGGCCAGTGGAACAGAACTGAGAACCCAGACATAAAACCATCCTCATATAGCCTTTGAACCTTTGACAAAGCAGACAAAAACATACACTGTGGAAAAGAATCATTATTTAATAAATAGTACTGGAAAAAGTGGGTAGCCACATGCAGAAGACGGAAGCAGTATCCACACCTTTCATCTCTCACAAAAATCAACTCACGTTGGGTAACAGATTTAAAACTAGGGAGTGAAAGTATTTGAACTCTAGAGGAAGATATTGGAAATACTCTTGTAGACACTGGCCTAGACAAAGAATTTATGAAGAAGACCCCAAAGGCAATCAAAGAAACAACCAAAATAAATAAATGGGATCTGATCAAATTTAAAATTTTCTGTACAGCCAAAGAAACCGTCACAAGAGCAAACAGACAACCTACAAAATGGGAGAAAATTTTTGCATGCTACAAATCTGATAAAGGGCTGATAACCAGAATCTATTTAGAACTCGGGAAAATCAACAAGAAAAAATCAAACGACCCTATCAAACAGTAGGCAAAGGACATGAACAGAAACTTTTCAAAAGAAGACAGAATAATGGCCAAAAAACATATGAAAAAATGCTCAACATCTCTAATCATCAGAGAAATACAAATTAAGACCACAATGAGATATCACTTATCTCCAGTGAGACTGGCCTTTATCAAAAAGACCCAAAACAACAA
>CAUYSK010037437.1:0-18788 GCA_963575035.1 Avahi laniger
CCGTGGTGTTAGCCTAGCTCACAGCAACCTCAAACTCCTGGGCTCCAGCAATCCGTCTGCCTCAGCCTCCCGAGTAGCTGGGACTACAGGCACGTGCCACTATGCGCAGCTAATTTTTTCTATATATTTTTAGTTGTCCAGTTAATTTCTTTTTTTTTTAGTAGAGATGGGGTCTCTCTATTGCACAGGCTGGTCTCCAACTCCTGAGCTCAAATGATCCGCCCACCTCGGCCTCCCAGAGTGCTACGATTACAGGCGTGAGCCGTGAGCCACCGCGCCCAGCCCCTCAGTATATTTTGATAAAGATAATTGATGTTTTTCATTTTTATATAAATGCTCTGTGAATGAAGAGTCAAAAGATAGCTCCTTTTCTTTGCTCCCTGTCAACCAACTTGAATGCCTTATAGCTCCTTCAAGATAGAAATTCTGGAGCTGCCATTGGCAGCCTCAGGCTCAAAATATTTATGATTTCTCAGCTGGGGCTCCCCATAGCTTGCCGACTTGGGCTTTCAGTGTTGTGATTTCAGATTACCAGGGAGAAACTTGGTTTACTCAACTTGGGACAAATGTCCATCCACCCTGGGATAGGCTGCAGTTACCTGGTCTAGACATAGTCATCTAGCCTCATCCCTTCGACAGAGGCAGTGGAAACCAATTCCAGAGAAGACGGCATGGGCAGATAGATATAGTATATTAGAACCTTGTCAGCTACAGAGGAAAAAGGAAAATATCCTTATAGTCCTGACCTCTGGGATCTGATCCATTTATGGGCAGACCCTCAGAGTTAGGTCTTATCAAGATATGAAGATAATGTTGTATGAACCTGGAACCTTTCATTACCAAGTCAGCAGTAACTTAGAACTGACTCAGAATGAGGTAAGCATCATTATTAAGAAGAGAGAGCATCATTTATTGAGCTGGCTTATCTGTCAGATATTCTTTTTTTGTTTTTTTTTTTAAATAGGTCCTGCTCTGTTCCCCAGGCTAGAGTGCAGTGTGACATCATAGCTCACTGCAACCTCAAACTCTTGGGCTCAAGCAATCCTCCTGCCTCAGCCTTCTCAGTAGCTGGGATAACAGGTGCCCACCACCACATGGGGCCATGTTTCTTTTTTGTAGAGATAAGGTCTTGCTATGTTGCCCAGACTGGGCTCAAGTCCCTGGCTTCAAGCAGTCCTCCCACCTCCCAAAGTACTAGGGTTACAGGTGTGAGCCACTGTGCCTGGCCCCTCCACCTGAGTATTAGGTCTTTGACCTTCCTTTCTAGATTGTGATTCCCTACAGAGTAAGGCTTCGTATCTTTTTACCTAGCATTATTGGTGCTCATCAATATTAAGTGCATTGAAGAGATAAAACTCGTGTGTTCATGCCATCTGTTAAAAGTTTTCAGTAAAGTGTTCAATGGAGAAAAATTTAAATCATATGATAAAATGATAGTTTATTTCTTTTATTTGGGACACTCTGGACCACCAGAGTAATAGATGATTTGAGTTGTCCATGCCTTTGCTGACTTGGGCCCTTGATGCACAAAGAAGAACCTGGTAGTGGTAGTACATTGTAAACTGGCCTGTGTTCAGTCACCTTTGTCTATTTAGAATGGACAGCTACTGTACTGTTTCCCATTTATAGCACTTCTCAGTTTCTTTCTCTGGAAATGAGTATTTGCTTTTGTTAGACTTTAAAAAAAATTGATAAACTTTATTTTTACGGCAGTTTTAAGTTTATAGAAAAATGAGCAGAAAGCACAGAGAGTTCCCATATACTCCCTCATAAGCACCTCCCCCCCTTCCTTATTAGTAACAACTTGCATTAGTGCGGTACATTGCAGATCCAATATGATACATTATTGTTAACTGAAGTCCATATATTACCTTACATTAGGGTTCATTCTTCATGTTGTGCATTCTATAGGTTTTGACAAATGTATGATGACATGTATCCACCATTAAAGTAGTGTACAGAGTAGTTTCACTGCCCTAAAAATCCCCGTGCTCTGCCTGTCTACCCCCATCTCTCCCCAGCTACGACCACTGATTGTTTTACTGTCTCTATAGTTTTGCCTTTCCAGAATGTCATATAGGAATCATATAATATATAGCCTTTTAGGATTGGCTTTTTTCGTGCCTTTTTTTCTTTTTTTTGAGACAAAGTCTTGCTCTGTCACCTGGGGTAGAGTGCAATGGCGTCATCATAGCTCACTGCAATCTCAAACTCCTGGGCTCAAGCGATGATTCTCCTGCCTCGGCATCCTGAATAGCTGGGACTATAGGTGTGCCCCACCACACCTGGATAATTTTTGTATTTTTTGTAGAGATGGGGCCTCACTCTTGCTCAGGCTGATCTCTAAAGCAATCCTCCTGCTTTGGCCTCCTTGAGTTCCAGGATTACAGGTGTGAGCCACCTTGCCTGGCCAGAGTGGCTTTTTTCACTTGGCAATATGCATTTAAGATTCCTCCATGGCTTTTTTGTGTGTGTGTATTTTTTATCTTATATCTTTTTGTGTTTTGATAGCTTATTTCTTTTTATCGCTGAATAAAATTCCATTGTGCGGTTCGTTTATATATGCACCTATTGAAGGACATCTTGGTTGTTTATAAGTTTTGACATTTAATAAAGCTGCTATGAACATTCATGTGCAAATTTTTGTGTGTGCATAATTTTCAACAAATTTGGGTAAATACCAAGGAGTGTGGTTGCTGGATCAGACGGTAGGAGTATGTTTAGTTTGAAAGACACTTCGGTGATTTCTTAGAAAAGTGGCTGTACCATTTTGCATTCCCACCAGCAATGAATGAGAGTTCCTGTTGCTCCACATTCTCACCAACATTTGGTCCATAGATTGGTATTTATTTAGAGTCAGGGTCTCCTTCTGTCTCCCAGGCTAGAGTGCAATTGTAGCTCACTGCAACCTCTAATTCCTGGGCTCAAGCAATCCTCTTGCCTCAGCCTCCCGAGTAGCTGAGACTGTAGGCACATAGCACCACACCTGGCTAATTTTCCTATTTTTTGTAGAGACACTGTCTTGCTATGTTACCCAGCTTGGTCTCAAATTCCTGGCCTCAAGTGACCCTCCCGCCTTGGCCTCCCACAGTGGTGGGATTATAGACGTGAGCCAACGTGCCTGGCTGTAGATTGTTTTGGGTTGTCTGTGCCTCCTTTGTTCCTATACTGATTTGGGACCTTATGAAGAAAGAAGGGCCTGGTAGTGGTAGTAGGTTATGATCTGGCCTGTTGACTGTCATCTTTTTGTATTTCTTTTTTTTTTTTCTTCTTAGAGCTTTCAAATAGCTGAACATCTTTTTATATTTAGAATTGACAGCCACTGCCCTGTTTCCCATTTATAACACTTCTATTTTCTTCCAGATCTTCTGATCTGGAAATGAATCTTGGCTTTTGTTAGGCTTTTGAATAATGATTGATTACTTTTATTCCTTAATGCAATGTTATAGTGAGTCTTTGTGTTTCTTAAAATTTGGAATGGATCATACAATTCAATAGCAAAAAAACAAACAAATAACCTAATTTAAAAATGGACAAAGGGCCTGAATAGACATTTTCCAATAAAAGATATAAAAATGGTCAACAGGCATATGAAAAAGTGCTCAACATGACTAAACATCAGGGAAATGCAAATCAAAACCACAGTGAGCTATCACCTTACACCTATTAGAATAGGTATTATCAGAAAGACAAGAGAAACAAGTGTGAGAATATAGAGAAAAGGAAATCCTTGTATATCATTGGTGGGACTGTAAATTGGTACAGCCATTATGGAAAACAATATGGAAGTTCCTCGAAAAATTAAAAATAGGAAGGCTTGCTTGAGGTCAAGTGTTCGAGACGAGCTTCAGCAATATAGTGAGACCCTGGCTCTACCAAAAAAAAAAAAAAATTAGCTGTGTGTGGTGAAGCGCACCTGTAGTCCTGGCCACTCTGGAGACTGGAGTAAGAGGATCATTTGATCCCAGAAGTTTGAGGTGGCAGTGAACTGTGATCATGGCACTGTACTTCACCCTGGGTGGCAGAGCGAGACCCTGTCTCAACAAAAAGAAAAAAAAATTAAAAATAAAACTACCATGTGACCCAGCAGCCTCTCTGCTGGGTATCAAAGGAAATTACATGAGCACCTTGTAGAGGTATCTGTAGTACTCCCATGTTAATTACAGCATTCTTCACAATAGCCAAGACATGGAAATAGCCTGAGTGTCCATTGCTGGATGAATGGATAGAGAAATCATGAAACTTACATACAATGGAATATTATTGAGCCTCCAGAAAGAAGGAGATACTGCCATCTACAACAATATGAGTGAACCTGAAGGTCATTATGCTAGGTGAAATAAGCCAGACATAGAAAGAAAAATACTGCATAATCTCACTTCTATGTGGACTCTAAAAAGAGTGGAATACACAGAAACAGAACAGGGGTGAGGAGAGGGAAGAAATGGGGAGACACAGATCAAAGGATACAAACTTGCAGTTATGTAGGACGAGTAAGTCTACAGATCTAATGTACAGTATGAGGACTTAATTACTGTATACTGAAAATTTGCAAAGAAGATTTTACATGTTCTTAGCACATAACAAAAAGTATGTGAGGTGATAGCTGTGTTAATTTGCTTAATAGCTATTTTTTTTTTTTTTTTTTTTGAGACTGAGTATTGCTCTGTTGCCCGGGCTAGAGTGCCGTGGCATCAGCCTAGCTCACAGCAACCTCAAACTCCTGGGCTCAGGCACTCCTACTGCTTCAGCCTCCCGAGCAGTTGGGACTACAGGCATGTGCCGCCATGCCCGGCTAATTTTTTCTATATGTTTTTAGTTGTTTGGCTAATTTCTTTCTATATTTAGAAGAGACGGGGTCTCACTCTTGCTCAGGCTGGTCTCGAACTCCTGAACTCAAGCAATCCTCCCACCTCAGCCTCCCGGAGTGCTAGGATTACAGACGTGAACCACCACACTGGCCTTAATAGCAATGTTAATTTCCTTTCACTATGTATAGGTATATCAAAACATCGTGTTGTGTGCTTTAAATACATGCAACGAAAATTTTTTTTAGAATGGATATATAGCTTTAGGAAAACTGGAAGTCAGTCATTGTTCAAAGTGAGTGCTAGTTTCTGTTTTAACCAGTGTTTGAAAGTGCTGTTTTCCTTATATCTCTGCTCACTCCTGATACTGTTGGACTTCATTCCCTACCCCTCAGTCTTATGGGTAAAACCTTCTCTTATTTTCTTCTTCAACAAATTATACTTAACTCTGTGGCAAAGTAAGTACTCATTAGATATTTTTTATTGAAGGAATACAGTCTACTTGATAGAATTGAAGCTCGAATATTAGAAAGGGTTCTTTATTTTATTTCTTTATTTCAATCTATTAAGAGGGAACAATCACAGTTTTGTTACATGGACATATTGTATAGTCTGTGAGGTCTGGGCTTTTAGTGTACCTATTACCTGAGTAGTGTACATTGTACCCAATAGGTAATTTTTCATCCCTCACTTCTCTTTTACCCTCCCACCTCTGTAGTCTCCCATGTCTGTTATTCCACTCTGTATGACCGTGGGTCCCCCTAGCTTAACTCCTACTTACAAGTGACAACATGCGGTATTTGATTTTCTGTTCCTGAGTTACTTCATTTATTTTAATTTTTCAAATATTTTAAGTTTTTGGTGACTAAACCCATTAATTTTCTATAGATAAAAGTATTAATGCCATCTGTCATCCAAATATGTATAGTCTTGAATCTTCATTAAGGACTAATATAACCCGATTATATTGCTTTTGGATGAGAGGTAACTATACAAATGTAAGATTGTATTGACCATCCTAGCCATTTAGAGTTAAAATCAGGTCCATGATGTTTTTAATAGTAAATTAAGATACTTTCTGAAACATCTGATACCAGCGTGTGCATTTTTCATATTTGTTGTTGAAGGAATAATAATATTGTATAATTTATTTTTTCACAGATTATCTTGATAATGGTAATAATAAAATGGCAATTCAGCAAGCAGATAAACTGTTGAAGAAACATAAGGATCTTCATTGTGCTAAGGTAAGTTCTTTTGCCCTTGAGTTACTTATATTTGGTGGGTTTTATTTGTAATTCTTCATCTTAAAGGGGAAAGATGTTTAATCTCTTTAGTGACTTTGTGTTTTTTCAGAGTACTTTGTAGACCATTTAGTTTCCTGGTCATTTATATGCCATAAATAGTATTTAATTAAAAGCTAGCTGTTTATTTCTTTGGATATTATTAATCTAACTTTTTATTTTCACAGGGTTCTTTTAAGCCATACTGTGTACTCTTAATATGATTGAAATAGGAAAGACTTTTGATTTGCTTATATTTTTAGTAAAAATAGGTTCAGTTTATTAGCAACCTAGGTATACCTTACAACTTGTACTTTCAGATTGGCTTTCTTTGGTTCATATTTCTTTTTCTGGTCCTTTTAAAAACTGATTTTTCTTTACTTTCTATCAGGTTTTAAAGGCAATTGGTTTGCAGAGAACTGGAAAGCAGGAGGAAGCCTTCACCTTGGCACAGGAGGTGGCAGCCCTTGAACCCACAGATGACAACTCACTGCAGGCATTGACTATTCTTTACCGGGAGATGCATCGACGTACGTTTCTTTGTTTTCATTGTTTTTCAACCTGAGCTAAAGTTTTTGGATATTTCTGATTGAGTTTTCGAGTTAGCTTTGTCTGATTTACTTGTCATTCATGATTTGAATGGATGGCAACAGGGAGAATAATGCATTAGGAGTGGTTTGTGAGGACCGTAGACAGAAAGGATAGTTTACATATATTAGGATCCTTGAATTGAAATGAGAATTAAAGTGAGTTCGTTATGATATTTTGATTAGGTAAATAGAGGCCTTACCCTTATTTTCACTTTTTAGTATGGAAAATTTCAAACACAGACAAAAATAGAAGAGTATAATAAATTCCATTATTCCCATTACCCACCTTCAGCAGTTATTAAGACATAGCCAATTTTATTTTACCTAGACTCCTCCTCCTGCCAGATTATTTCAGAGCATATTCTAGATAGTCTATGATTTCATCTGTAAATAAAGATTTTCATTATTTCTTAAATATTTTATTATGAAATAATACATATTTTTCATAATACATATTATGAAAGAATATAATTTATGTAACATACTGGTAAATTTGTTGTGTAATGATTAACACTCAATGAACCTGTCACCCAACTTAAGGAATAGTGCATTATCAATATTAGGAAGGCTTTCTGTGTATGTACCTCATCAATCTTAGTTCCCCTTTTACTTCCCAAGAGAAACTTGCTATCCTGAATATTTTTCATTCTCTTGCTTTTTAAAAAATATCCAATTTTTTCTCTAAGTTATACATTATTAGTTTTGTTTAATTTTGAACTTCATATAAGTGAATTTGTACTATATGTATTCTATGACTTGCATTTTTCATATGATATCCAAGTGGCTGTAGTTAATTCATTTTTAGTGCCACAAAATATTTTGTTGGGCGACTACACTGCAGTCTAGTCGTGTAATTGTCGGATCATAGGGTAAGTGTATGTTTAGCTTCGAGATAAAGAAAGATAATGTCAACTTGTTTTCTCAAAATCCTAGCAGTTTCTGAATCTTGATTGCTTTACATCCTTGTCAACACCATTCTTAACTTTTAACATTTTTGTCAACCTGGTGGGCAGAAAATGTTATTTTATAGCTTAATTTTATTTCTAATACTTTCAAAAGATAAAACTTAAGAGTTGAGGTATTATATCTGATTATTTAGGGATTATGTTGATTTGGGGAGAGAGTTAGGAGGGAGACTGAAGTCAGATCCTACAGGGTCTTGCATGTTGTAAATATGATGAGGAGTCCTGACCTGTTTCATGCTTCATCCAAACAACACCTAACCAAGAGAAGAGTAATGATCAAATGAGGCAAAGCAAACACTTCTTCCATAATGACAGGAGACATCTGTTTCTGCCAAATAGGAAGAAAATTAAATGCTGTTAGGATTTTCTTTAATTATTGAAGTGTAACGTAAATCTTATTTCTCTTTATCTTAGCGGAGTTAGTTACAAAACTTTATGAGGCAGCTGTGAAGAAAGTTCCCAATAGTGAGGAATATCACTCTCACCTTTTCATGGCCTATGCCAGAGTGGGTGAATACAAGAAAATGCAACAGGTAATTTGATCCCCAAACCCACTGGGCTATGGGATTTCCTATTGGAGATTAAAAGTCTTTTTAATGTGATTTAACTGCACTGGAGTGTGTTTATGTAGAATTGAATTTATGTATTTGTGTGTGGAGATCAGCCAATTATTTTCCATATTGGTTTAAAGATGAACTGTCATTGAAGTTCTTTTAGTGTTTAATTTGGGAAAGAGTTGATGGTCTCCTTTTGTGGCTTGCTGGTGTGTTTGTTTGGTTCTGGTAAGTCTGCTTCAAATTGTCCCAAAATTGCTGTTAAATTTTCAGAAAATGGGCAGAAATCTCAGAGCAAAAAATATACACACTCTAGAAAGAGTAATTTTAAAGTTTTAATCTAATTTGTAAATTTTAATTGTTGATAGCCTGCTGAGATTTTTAAATCTACCAGGGGGAAAATCCCCATTGCCTCAGGTGCTTGTTTTTTGTTGTTGTTGTTGTGTTTTTTTCCCTGAGGCAGCTTATCTGTCGTAAGTGTTCTTTGTATACATATGAAGACGCCTCATTTGGACTAGCAGTGAGTAAAGGTGATATTCTAGAGAAATGAAACCTGCACTATTAAGCATATAAACAGTTATGATAAAAGCTAATTTTTTAAAGAAAAGCTTTGTGAGTATAATGTCTTCTGAAGGCAAAATTTCTTATGAGGGTTTTTATTTTATCATATTCTTTACCTGAAATACAACAATAGCTAAATCAGGCAGGATGGAAGATACTACTATATTAATACAAATGTTTTCTCCTTAAAATCAACCTTTATACATATAAACAATGTATATGTATCTAATAACAAAAAGGACAAGTTCATGCAATAGCAATAGTAAGGTAAATTTTGAGAAAAGGAAAAAAAAATCTACTGCTTGAACATAGAGCTAGTTTTCATTTTTGTTTTTGCTTTTTCTTTTTTGAGACAAAGTCTCGCTCTGTTGCCCGGGCTAGAGTGCCGTGGTGTCATCCTAGCTCACAGCAACCTCAAACTCCTGGGCTCAAGTGATCCTCCTGCCTCAGCCTCCCGAGTAGCTGGGACTACAGGCATGCTCCACCATGCCCGGCTAATTTTTTATATATATATTTTTAGTTGTTCAGCTAATTTCTTTCTATTTCTTTAGTACAGATGGGGTCTCGCTCTTGCTCAGGCAGGTCTCGAACTCCTGAGCTCAAACGATCCTCCCGCCTCGGCCTCCCAGAGTGCTAGGATTACAGATGTGAGCCACCATGCCCGGCCAAGTTTTCTTTTTTGTATAGCTTAGCTTTACATGTTGCCAGAGATACAATATATACAGTTTTGCATCTTGCTTTTTGGAAATATTGCTTCGATGCGGTTTAAGAATTATAGCTCTTTAATATATTTTTTTAATTTTTAAAAATGTTTATTAATATGAGACATGGTCTCACTATGTTGCCCAGGTTAATCTTGAACTCCTGGCCTCAAGCACCTCCAGCCTCGGCCTCAGCCTCAGCCTCCCAAATAGCTGGGATTACAGGCACGAGCTATTAATGTCTGGCATAGTTGCTTAATATGTTTTAACTATAATTTGTTTTTGTTTTATTCCATTCTAATGCATTGGAAAAAGTCTACTGTTAAATGTTTCAGAATAGAATGTCTAAGTTTTGTACTATCATTGTTCCTGCTTAAGGAAGCTGTGATTCCTTAGCTTATATGTGTGTTTATTTTGAATGTGGTATGGCAGTCCTAAGTAGTAGGTACTTCACAGATTTAATGTTATGTTTCATAAGGGTGAAAGCTTTTGTTTATTTTGCTTACTGCTGAATTCCCAGCACCTAGAATAGCGTTTGCCCAATATATATTTGTTAAATAAATGAATGATTTGTATAAACTGGTGGAGGTTGGAGGGAGGGAATTTTAAGAGCTTCTACTGCCCTGAATGACATCTCTGGCAAGTAATATTTAAAACCACTATAAATGAAGAATAGCTAGTTATTTATATATGGCGATTAGACTTTCCTTAGCTAGTCATTTGTGTATGGTGATTACATTTTTCCCTTCCTGTAAATGACATTTCTATTCTCTGAGTCACCAGCTTAGAACCATGTTTCTAAAACTTGTCTGTCATCCATAATTTTCTGCTATAGCAGATTATCTGAGTCTGCAAGATGGTATAGTGTGGGTATGAAATTTTTGTCTTGCATTTTATATTAAAATTTATATTAATTTCTAATATTATATATTTTATCTCTGTCATTATAAAAATATTTTCTTTTCCCAAATTCTCAAGTAAAATTGATTTTCTAACATTTGCATTGCATACCTGCAGAGGATACATACCCAGTATTAGAAGCAGGAGCCTCAAGCCATCTTAGACTCTCCTTCTACCCTGTGTTACTCCGTGTGTCCATTTGGTTTCCAGATCATCTTGATTCTACCTCCACAGTGTCTTTCATGACCCTTTTCTGTTTGAGCTACCTCATCCTGGTTTACTGCCTCATCGGCTCACCTTTTCTTCCTATTCTGTCTCTTCACAGTATTGCTAAGATACTCTTCCTAGAATAGCACAGATTTATACATATCACTTCCCTACTCCCTATAGACAGACTCCTTTTTTTTTTTTTTTTTTGAGACAGAGTCTCACTCTGTTGCCTAGGCTAGAGTGCCGTGGCATCAGCCTAGTTCACAGCAACCTCAAACTCCTGGGCTCAGGCGATCCTCCTGCCTCAGCCTCCCAAATAGCTGGAACTACAGGCATGTGCCACTATGCCCGGCTAATTTTTCCTGTATATTTTAATTGTCTGGCTAATTTCTTTCTATTTTTTAGTAGAGACAGGGTCTCGCTCTTGCTCAGGCTGGTCTTGAACTCCTAAGCTCAAACGATCCGCCCGCCTCAGCCTCTCAGAGTGCTAGAATTACAGGCGTGAGCCACCGCGCCCAGCCTCTATAGACTCCTTTTTGAGTGCCTTATAACAAAGCTACCTCAGTCTGCCTTTCAACCCTCTCCCCTACTACCCCTTCTCTTCCTCCTCTTAATCCTTTGTTTTAGCCAAATGTCATTTTTTTTAAGATGTCCTAAACAAAAATTAGCTGAATGTTGTGACGTATGCCTGTAGTGCCAGCTCCTTGGGAGGCTGAGGCAGGAGAATTGCTTGTGCTCAGGAGTTTGAGACTCAATCATAGCAGTGAGCTATGATTGTGCCATTGGCACTCCAGATTCTAAGTTATGCTTGAATAGGTCTACTTTACTCCTTTTATTGTTTTTGTTTTGTTTTAGTTTTAGTTTTTTAAAGAGACAGGGTCTTTTTCTGTCACCTCAGGCTGGAGTGCAGGGGCATGATCATAGCTCACTGTAGCCTCCAACTCCCAGGCTCAAGCCTCAGCCTCCTGAGTAGCTAGGACTACAGGTGTGCGCCACCACACCTGTAGTAATATGTATGTAAATGTGTTGCTGTTGTCCTGGGAAACTCGTCAACTTATCTAGATCATTAATTACTCTTTGTATGGTGTTTTCTAAATTAAGTATTTATGGCTCTCTTTCAGGCTGGCATGGCTCTATATAAGATTGTCCCCAAAAACCCTTACTATTTTTGGTCTGTGATGAGCTTAATTATGCAAGTGAGTACGGCATTCAGACTGGTATTGAACTTTGTTTTTATTTTTATGTCATTGTCCTTAGTGTATCTTCTGAACATTTGGGTAGTATGTTGTAGCATGTGTCAAACCAGGAATTTACATATTGTCAGTCGACTTGTTAAGTTGGGGATTTTTGGTATTCTTTATGAGTTGGTCTATCAGTTTATTTGTATGTAACATCGACTATATTTCCTTTGACTCTTAGATATATTACTAGGTTATTTGTCGAATTGAAGTTTTTCTTAAAGACAATATTGTTGATTAGTGTACAGGTCATTGAACTGGGTAGCCTTGTTTTATCACTTCTCATTTCTGAGTCTGAGTTTGCTCTTTTGCAGAATGGAGATATTTATCTCCCAGAACTGCTGTAAGGACCAAAGTAAGATTCTGTATGAAGAGGATGGGGAGGAAGGAGTTAAGATATAGTGATTAAGAATAGATGTTCTGGGGTCAGACAGGTCTGCCTTCATATGTTGGCCTTACCACATGTCTTAGAGACCTTTGGGGGAAGAGGAATCTCTTAATCTTAGTTCCTTTGTCTATAAAATAAGCATAACATGTACCTTGAAAGGTTGTTTACAAGGGTTAAGTGAGCAGAATCTGGCAATATAAACATTTTTAATATCATGCATTGTAATTATCAATTTAAGGCAACTGTAGCTACTAGTAAACTGTATAAGTGGAAGGAATTGGCATTTCCCTTCTAATACATGAACATCTAAAAAAGATCTGAAAACTTTCTTATTCAAATACCTGATGATACTCTTTATGTATAATAAACAACATAGGCATGCTCTTTCTTTGTATATTTCCAGAAAAATGTATGAATAACCTATTTAAAAATTAGATCATATTGTGGAAGCTTAGTATTTTAAGAATGCATGGGATGATGAAACTTTAGTAGAGAAATCTTTTTTTTTTTTTTTTTTTTTAGACAGAGTCTCACTTTGTTGCCCTGGCTAGAGTGAGTGCCATGGCATCAGCCTAGCTCACAGCAACCTCAGACTCCTGGGCTCAAGCAATCCTACTGCCTCAGTCTCCCAAGTAGCTGGGATTACAGGCATGCGCCACCATGCCCGTCTAATTTTTTCTATATATTTTTAGCTGTCCAATTAATTTCTTTCTATTTTTGATAGAGATGGGGTCTCGCTCTTGCTCAGGCTGGTCTCGAACTCCTGAGCTCAAACAATTCGCCCGCCTCGGCCTCCCAGAGTGCTAGGATTACAGGTGTGAGCCACTGCGCCAGCCCAAGAAATCTCTTTTAAGACAGATCACTCTCTAATGTACCCTCTTGACAATTGGAGGGTCTGATTTGACATAGTGGATTGATAATTATGTTCCAGAGTCACAGTGGTGGTCTCTGTGTTAATACAAATAGTGCAAGCAGGGGAGAAATTAGAATGAAATATTTATGTTTCCCCCTCTAGTCTATATCTGCTCAGGATGAAAACCTCTCGAAAACAATGTTTCTGCCCCTTGCTGAGAGAATGGTAGAAAAAATGGTGAAAGAGGACAAGATAGAAGCTGAGGCCGAAGTGAGTAATTTAAGCCCTACTTTTGTGTTTTCATGATTTTGATAGTGCTACAATATTATGTTACAATATTATGAACTGTTGTTTTATTCCAGCTTGATAGCTGGGTCCTCAGTGTTGCCCTTTGTGTAAATGTGAAGCTTTGAAAGCCCCCAGCTTATATTTATATATATGTGTGTGTGTGTGTGTGTGTGTGTGTGTGTGTGTGTGTAATGAACACTGAGCTCTTTCTAGGAAATACTCTAGGCTGAGATGTATACAAATGGGGGAAACACTGTTGTCTGCTTCTTATTGTCAGTTTTATCTCATTTGATGATAATGTTCTTTACTATTAAGTAACTTTTAAAAACATAAAAATGACTATCTCTTTATTGAGAAGTTTCAATGGTTACACGTCTTATTTTTTTCTGTAAGGTTGAACTTTATTATATGATCCTGGAACGTTTAGGAAAGTACCAGGAAGCCTTGGATGTCATCAGAGGGAAATTAGGAGGTAAGTTTTTAAAGCTTTCTTAAAATTTTTTAAAATTCCTATTTAAACATATAACATGTTTATTGTAGAAAATTTTTCTTTTTTCCTCCATTTCCTGGTGATGAGAGGAAATTTTCTGATATAGAAACATAAAGATACAAAGACATAAAAAATAACTTGTGATCATTTTATGTTCTTCCAGACTTTTCTGTATGCTATGAATTTATTTAAAAAAATATTTTTAATTGAAAATAATGGATACAGAAAATTCAAGGAGTATGAAAGATCTCTACACCCTATTTCTCTAGGTTCTCCTCCAGTTATGTGTCCTTTATATTCTTCTTAAGATGTATCTTCCCTTCTTTCCTTTCTTTTTTTTTAAACCACAAATGAAAATGTAGTGTACTGGCTCATAGAGTAATCTTATTCAGTTAGCACAATGTTTTTATTTAAAAAGTTTTTTTATTCTTTAAATTTTTCTTTTTTTCTTTTTTTTGAGACAGAATCTCACTCTGTCTTTCAGGGTAGAGTACAGTGGAGTGATTATGCTCACTGTACGCTCAAATTCCTGGCCTACCAAGTAGCTAGGACTACAGGTGCATGCCACCATGCCTGGTTAATGTTTTGTAGAGACGGAGTCTCTGTGTTACCCAGGCTGGTCTTGAATTGATCTCAAGCGATCCTCCTGCCTTGGCCTCCCAAAGTGCTGGGATTATAGGCATGAGTCACTGCCTGGCCATCTGTTGGAGTTTTATAAGTATAGCCTGTGTATTAGATCCTTAACCCAATACATTCTGGATTATTGTATTTTACAGAGAAAATGATTATAAAAATTTAGTACCAGAAATATACTTTTTCTTTTCAACAAAATAATCTTTAATAAAATAGAAGTTTGTATGTAATAGTGGTCCCATTTTCTAAGGAAGTCAATAAGAAAATGTGACATTTTCCTTCTTGTGATTGGCCTTTGTTCTGGTTTTTTTTTTTTTTTTTTCCCTTCCGAGACATAGTCTCACTCTTTTGCCCCGGTTAGAGTGCCGTGGCATAGGCCTAGCTCACAGCAGCCTCAAACCCCTGGGTTCAAGCGATCCTTCTGCCTCAGCCTCCCGAGTAGCTGGGACTACAGGCATGAGCCACCATGCCCGGCTAATTTTTTCTGTATATTTTTAGTTGTTCAGCCAATTTCTTTTTATTTTTAGATAGAGACGGGGTCTTGCTCTTACTCAGGCTGGTCTTGAACTCCTGAGCTCAAACGATCTGCCTGCCTCGGCCTCCCAGAGTGCTAGGATTACAGGCCTGAGCCACCGAGCCCGGCCTGTTCTGGTTTTTGAGTAAAATGAAACCAGTTTCCCAACTTTTGTACCTTTTAATTGTAGAGAAGTTGACAAGTGAGATTCAGAGTCGAGAAAATAAATGCATGGCTATGTACAAGAAGCTGAGCAGGTGGCCAGAGTGCAATGCCCTTTCCCGGCGCCTCTTACTGAAAAAGTGAGTAGATGCTTCTTTTGTACCCTGAGATTGTAGTGAGGCTTTAAGGCCTCAGTATTGAGTTTTTGTTTGTGTCTGCATTTTGAGATTTCTGGGCATAAAGTATTCTATTAGTAGTGGTATCCTGGATGGTTTATAAAGTTTTCAAGGAGTCTTCATCTTTCAATAAAGAGATATAATGTTACTTTATTTTCTCAGTGATCATGGTACTGAATATTAGTTAGGTCTTGAGAATGAATGCTAGAAATCATTAATTCATCAAATTCAGTATTGGCCTAAAAGAGAGAGGCTTTCTTTCTACAGCACTCTCCCCTCAACCCCCACATTTAGGAAGTGATTATGTTGGGAGTTTTCTGTTAAGAATATTAGTTTTCTATACCTGGCCATTTTATTAAAGTAAAGAGTAATCTCTTAAAAGTTTGAAAATGCCTCTGGAAAATGCCCTTTCAGGGCTGCATAGGAAACCCAGAGGGAGGGGTGGGCCACTCCTAGAACACCCTAAAATATAACTTGTTAGAACATAAGTTGAATACCGTGGTTCCTAAGGTATATTTGTCACAACTTGGGTTTAATCCTCTGTGCATCATTCAATCTGATTTTAGCTCAGATGACTGGCAGTTCTATCTGACTTATTTCGATTCTGTCTTTCGACTAATTGAAGAGGCCTGGACCCCTCCTGCTGAAGGTGAACAGTAAGTTGTCGTCTTTCCTGAATTACAGTGGCGCTTTTAAATATGTTGTAGTGAAAGGATTTCATTGTAAGCCAGTTGAATTTTTTCATTATTTACAGTAATGTACTCCTTTAAAAGAGATTTTTTTCCCATTTTTTAAAAATACACATGTTCATTAGTAAAATCTTTTTTTTTGAAAGGGAAACTAGCCAATGACTTGTAGTTTTACTGATTTTTTTCCAATACACAGTATCACTGACATTCTTTAACTAACTTTTAAGTAAAGTTTAGTTCTTGACGTTTAGATTAGGGTGCCACTAATGAAGCTTCTACCTTACCTGAGCTGTCAGCAACTAAATCGGAAACTCTATTGAAGACTAAATCTATTACTCTAACTAACAAATGTCCCCATCTCACTGACCCCTCAAAGGGAATCCTTAATAATGGGAGACTGGAACATCCAGGGAGGGTGAAGTAGTAGAAAAATTTCTAGACCTGAGTCAGGCTATCTGCCACTGGCTAATCCTGTCTCTTACTCCGGGCTTCGGTTTCTCCATCTCCAAAAACCTGACTTAAGCAATTTCTAGGTCCTTATGGCTACGGTAACCCTGAAACACAATTTTTCTCCTCATCTGGCTTTACATGGAACACATGGGAGAACAGAAAAGAACCTTTTACTCCACTGAACCAACCCAAATGTTCAGATTTTATCTTATAAAGCTAACAAACTTATGACTCACCCACCCTCACCCCTGGGGCTGCCCGTTTGCCTTATGGAGAAGCCAAGGCAAATACAGCCCATCCCGCATGACAGTCAAGGAAGTGCGTAGGAGACCGTATTCAGGGTGTTAAAGATGCTGCCCGGGTGGGCTCCTAAGCAACGCTGAATGAATGAATGAGTACAACCAGATAGATGGACACTGTCTCCGAGTGGGCTGCAACTGGAAACTCCGGGCCCAGACTCTACCGACATCAATTCCCTCTCAGGGCCTGAAGAGCAGAGCCCCAAGCCCCGCCCCTGGCTGAGGCCAGAAGGCTGGCGTGAGCTGAGTGGGCCAGGATGACCTGGGCATCAACCCGCCTTGAGCCTACTAGTGGGGGAGGGCAGTGTCAGGGGTGAGGGCTTAGGCCCACCTGCCATCCATGGCTCCCACACGCAGCACATAGAGGGCCCGTCATGTTAAAATCTTGTTAGTGCAGAAATGTGTGATGTTGCAGTTTCCGGTTACCCTACCGTTCCAGAAATAACTCTTGATAACAGTTTGGTGTCTTTTCCTTTAGATTTATTTCTGTCTGTGTGCTAACATAATTCTTACTATTTAACATAAAATTGGGATCGCATTAGACATAATGATCTGCAAGTTGGTATTTTCCTCCTTTAAATACATCTTGGACTTCTTTCCATATATGTAGGTCTCTTGCATTGTTTTTAGTGGCTTAAGAATGCTGCATTTTAGAGATGTACCATAATTCATTGAACTTCTTCTATTGATGATACTTGGATTTTGCGGATTTCCTTTTTTCTTTCTTTTGTCCTTTGTTAGGAGCTACTACAATAAACATAAGGGATCTTTTAAAAAAGTGAATTCAGAAATAAAATGTAAGATACTGATTATGAACTTATGCTTACTTTAGGAGTAACTTCAGGATTAACTAAGTTATCTAATTTTTCTCAGCTTTCATTCTTCAAGCAATAAAATAAAATTTACTGATATTTTTATTGGGCAATTTTTTTATTTTAAGAGAGACAGGGACTCACTCACTCTATCATTCAAGCTAGAATGCAGTGGCATGATCATAGATCACTGCAACCTTGAACTCCTGTGCTCAAGCCATCTTCCTGCCTCAGCCTCCCAAGTTACAGGTGCATGCCACTACACTCAGCTAATTTTTTTGTTTTTTTGTAGAGATGGGGTCTTGCTGTGTTACCCAGGCTGGTCTTAAACTCCTGGCTTCAAGTGATCCTCTCACCTCTTGGCCTCCCAAAGTGGTGGGATTACAGGTGTCAGCTACCATGTCTGGCCGTTGACAATATTTTATACATACAAAATTATCCTTTTTTTTAAAGAAAGAAGTCAAGGTGGTTAGTCACTGCCTTAATCAAATGTCAAAATTGGGAGTAATCTTATGTTATCTGTTGAAATATGCTCATAATTCTCTTTTATTCCCATTTGTTCTGTTTAATCATCAAAGTAGTTTTTCTAATTTGTTTCTTAAAATCACTTTGGCTTGACTTTAAGTTTTGTGAAGGACAATAGAGGCAATAAAATGCCTTTTTCATGTGTTTATACCCAGTTCTTTAGAAGGGGAAGTACATTATTCCACAGAAGAAGCTGTGAAGTTTATAGAAGATCGGATAACAGAAGAGTCTAAAAGTTCTCGCCATCTCCGAGGACCACATCTAGCTAAACTGGAGCTGATTAGGCGTTTACGAAATCAAGGTTGTAATGATGAGTATAAACTGGGTAAGAAACCATATAATATTTGGGATCTGTGAGAAGATACAGGGATGCCCTCAGTACCTAAATGAAGTATTTGTTATCTGAGGCCTACAGTGACAAAGTCATGTTCGGGAAGCAAACATCTTCATAAGCTGAAAACACTTCTAATGAATGGACCTCTTATAAAATTAGATATCAATTACGTACTCAACTTGGCTTAACATTTCTATTTTTTTTTTTTTTTTTTTTTTTGAGATAGAGTCTCACTCTCTTGCCTGGGGCGAGTGCCGTGGTGTCAGCCTAGCTCACAGCAACCTCAAACTCCTGGGCTCAGGCAATCCTACTGTCTCAGCCTCCCAAGTAGTTGGGACTACAGGCATGAGCCACCATGCCCGGCT
>CAUYSK010037442.1:0-90360 GCA_963575035.1 Avahi laniger
CTTTCCAAGTACCATCACCCCCCACGTTGGGCTCACTGCTGAGCTCTCTCTCATTCAGGGGTCCTGGTGAACCAGTGACACAGCGTGACGCATCTCCCGATATTTATCAGTGCTGGAGGCTGATGACGCCATGTGCACAAACGCAGGGTTTGTAGGTTTGGTTAGAGCAGACTCGCTTCCCCTTGACTCAGAATGCTCTTCTCTTCGGCTGACTCTCCCTCACCTCTCTCCCCTTCCCCGCTAAAACTGGTACTGGGAAGCTAGATCAGCCACTCAACAGCATCTTTCATCTCTGTTATCTCAGTGACTAACACAGTACCAGGCGCATTGTTGGCACGGAATGAATGTCGAACGAATGAATGAATGAACTCTGTGTCCACCTCCACCACGTCCAGATAACAGGGCAAGGATTTGCCTGGAGACTTGAAGGTAGAGTCAGGGATGAGGAGTTATGGAGCCAGATGGATTCAGGATTCTTCCATGAAGGGCCAAAGCCAGACCAATATGAGGGCAGCAGTTTATGCCAGGTTTATGCCAGCTCCCATCTTTGTGTCTCTGCTACTCACCCCCAATTCCCAGAGTGTGCCTGGTAACCCTTCACTGAGTGAAGTCCCCTTGCCTTGTACTCCCCAGGACTACTTCCAGCCTAGACAAAGCCTCACCCATGTTACCATGGCCTTCGTCCCCTGCCCTCAGCGAGATGTCAGGAAGGAAACCTGGAAGACTAGACACATGCATTTTAGTGAGAGACTTAGAACTAGTATCTACCTTCCCAGAGCTTAAAACTTATGGACTTCTTGATAAAAGCCCAGGTAGAAAATTAAAGGTCATTGATCTGCCATGGAAAAATGGCTCCACATAGACAAAAACTATAGTGGACTTGGAGTCAGAAGACTTAGGTTTGAGTATTGGGTTTGCCTCTTCTTGGCTGGTTACCTCAAACAAAACATGTACTTTCTCTAAACTGAAATGCTATCATATGTAAAATAAAAAGCATAATGTTCCACGTCTCATAGTGCAGCTATGTGGATTAAGCACAATGACATTCATACTACCGCTTTGCAAATCTAATGCAGTAAATGAATGAGTATAGTGGAACAAGAAGACATTCTTCAAGAATTCAGAATATAAGATGAGGAGGAAATTGGCATCACATTAAATGACTTTCCAAGGAGATTTGGTCTGTAGGGCCTAACACATAATCACACTGTCAAAAGTTCAGGTGGTCTCTGCTTGTAGATCCAGTGTATTCCTAGAGATGGTGATAAAGGAGGTACTGATAATGATGGCTTTACTGAGTGACAACCACATACCTGACATTATTCTGAGCATTGTATATGCATTATCTTGTTCAATCTGACAGTAACTCTATGAGGCGAGTCATATTATTATCCCCATTTTACAGATGAGAAAACAAACGAAGGCCTAGGGAGTTCAATTCGTCATTAAGTGGAATTCCCTCCAAGGACGTTTTCCTTTTCAACAGACTTGTTGAATGAGAGGATAAAAGCATCAGGAAGAAAAGCAGAGCTTTTATTGAGGACTGACGGGGTGAACCTGCGAGGGGGGAAGCTGAAGAGGAGGGGTGGAGCGAAGTTATGGGCACGGAGAAGAAACCTGCGAGAATCCTAGTTTGAAAGACCAAAGGGAAGTCTCCCTAATGGCAGGCAACGACTCAGGCCGTGTGTCAGGGCAAGGCCAGCAGGAAGCAGGGAGAATGCAATTGCTGGGAAATCAGTGGAGATGTACCATGCCATTCTCTCTCCCGGCGGCCTGCCCCATGCTCCAGGCACACTAATCAGCAATGTTCTCATTCTCCAGGCAGGACCTGCTGCTGGGACAATTGCAGGCTGGGGCGAGGGCATGCTGATGAAGCTGCTGCCATCCCCAAAGCCTCGTGCCACCTCTGAGCATTCAGCACCATTCCTGCGAGCAATGACAGGAGGAAACAGCTAAAGCTAGCTGTCACCACCAGACTGCTAATGAAAACCAGAAAGTCTGCAAACAAAACTGCTGGCTACTCCACAATTAAACCAGAATAGCATAAATTTGGAAAAGGAGCCCTTTCCACTAAGAACAGTTTTCCTCAGTGGTGAGTCCCAAACGGAACTGTCTTTGAAACAACCAACCAAAATGAGATATATAAATCCTGATAATGTCTCTGCCATTCCATATTTTTCTTCTCTCTCTGTCTCTTTTTTTTGCTTAGTCCCTAGACTTGAGGTCAATTTCTTCTTCTAAATCAATAAATAATTGATTCTGTGTCAATAGGGCCCTTTTACATCCCAAACAGAGATACAAGGTTTCAGAGATTAGCTACAGATCCTTATGGTTATGAAACGAATTTACAAAACCAGAGTAAAACATGGAAATCCCATGGCACAAACTTCCAGGTACTGTTGAGAGAGAATGGAAGGGAGAAAGGGAGAGATTTCTGAGGAAAGAGTAAAGGCAGTGTTATAGGTGTTCTTTTGTTTCCTGGGGGTAAGCCAACAGAAGCCACTTTCCCTTGAGTGGCTTGGGGTCACAGGCTTGCAGATGGTGGCTCGAGGGCACACTGCAAACAAAATCCCAAGGTTATTATTTTATCAAACACAAATATTTTGTTTTAATTAGCCAATTCATACAGACTTTTTGGCCAGACATATCCTATTGAAAATAAGCAGAATTTTAAGGATTTGGCATTTTTTAAAGGGAGTCGTTTGTTAATAGCAGAATGCTAGTTAGACCTCTTCTTTATATCCTTGTCAATGAGCCAAGCATAGTAAAACTAGCAACTGGTAGTAGGTAGGTGTGTCTGTGTTTCAATCAGTGCTGACGTGACATTCAGGACACCCACTCGAGGTGGGAAAGTAGCAGGTACCACTAGCATCCAGGGGAAACGAAAGCAGAGTGCTATCAGCTGCCGGTTTGAAATCCATAGCTCACTGCAGCCTTGAACTCCTGGGCTCAAGCCATTCTCCTGCCTCAGCTTCCACAGTAGCTGGGACTACAGGTGCGTGTCATCATGTCTGGCTAATTTTTTGTTCGTTTGTTTGTTTGTTTAGAGACAGGGTGTCAGTATGTTGCTCAGGCTGGTCTCAAACTCTTGGGCTCAAGGGATCCTCCTGCCTCAGCCTCCCGAGTCACTGGGGATTGCAGGCGTGAGCCACTACTCCTGGCTAGTTCTATTCTAAATGGTGGTGTTGAAAAGAAGTTCCTTCCTAAATTAAACAGGTTGAGTTTGCTTAGGAGAAACACCCTAAAACCCCAGGGTTGCAAGTGGGATGGCAGCTCAACATGAAGTGCTGAGAGCTCCTGAGCGTGTGGGAGATGAAGGGAATCACTGCCCACCCCAACAGGCAACCTTGGCTGTCACAGAGCCATGGGGCCCCGCTGGTGGTGGCCATAAGCAGTGGCCCCCATGAGTGAGGCCGGTTCCCCTCCTACCCACTCCTGTTCCCCCTCCCCCCAATCCTGCTGCCTCTATTGCGAGAGAAGGTTGGGTTAGATGGAGCAAGATGTTTTAGACAAGCGTGAGAAGGACACATATGAGAAGCAAAGATGCTGAGATATTTCACCGAGGCCCAACCGCCATGTTTCTTACAGATTCAGGACTGCAGGCTGGAGGAGGTAATAACAGCAGCAGCAACGATACCAGTAATAGCTGCCGTCTATCCCTTGCCCCCGCGCTACAGGCACTGTGCTAAGAACTTTACATATAATATTTTATTTGATTCTCACATAACTCTGCCATGCAGGTTATTTTCTCCACAAAAGAGATAAAGAAACAGAAGCTTAGAGGGATTAAAGCAATTTGCTGGGGTCAATAAGCACCAAGTGGCATGGTCCACACATCTGCTAACCCGTGTTCCCTCCCTGTAGCATTCCAGCCTTGCTCAGGCATCTGGTGAGACAAATGGGATTCTGTGTCCTAAGGTTAATAAACCTGAACTTGGAGTTCAAAAAATAATAAATGCTAAACAGCAAAATCAACCTATTTAATTTAGGAAGGAATGTTCTTTTCAACAGCACCATTTAAAATAGAACTAGCCAGGCACAATGGTGCACGCCTCTAATCCCCAGTGACTCAGGAGGCTGAGGCTGGAGGATCCCTTGAGCCCAGGAGTTTGAGACCAGTCTGGGCACCATACTGACACCCTGTCTCTAAAAATATTAAAAAAAAAAAAAATTAGTCAGGCATGGTGGCGTGTGTCTATAGTCTCAGCTACTCTGGAGGCTGAGGCGGGAGGATCGTTTGAGCCTCAGAGTTCGAGGTTGCAGTGAGCTATGGATTGTGCTACTGTACTCCACCCTGGGTAACAGAGAAAGACCCAGTCTCTAAAAAAAAAGTAAATTAAAATATAATATAGAACTAACTGCCAAATGTCAGTTTGGCTTTTTAATGGACTTTTTAATGTCTAACCTGGCTAAAAATTGCTGTAAATAGTCCCCACGATAAGATAAATGAGTTTCAGGATTCTGCTATAACTCAGAGTCTACTCTATCCTGAAACAACACAGTAAATGACTTAATCTCCTAGAGAAACGTCTCTTGTTGCTCAAAGAATACTAACGAAAACTTTTACTTATAGACAAATCTGCTTTTAAACCAAGGATTTATAGACGAACATACTTTTAAATCAGGGAATTTAAAAAACAGCTTCTTTAGTAATTTATCATAACTTCTTTTTGTCTTTATATTGATTTTGTTTAAGACACAATGTCCACAATGCTAAAAGTTGACAATATCCATCGCTAAATATCCACCTTCAGAATGCCAATATTCTAGAACTCTGTTGCCTCAGTTCAAGGTAAAATATTCACGTACACAGGGATTTGTACGGGATTGACAGAGCCAACTCAGCATGACAAATGGGGGAAATTCCATGCACAGCATTTATGGGAAACATCAGGTTAGTGTGCTCGCAAGACCAGCTGCGGCTCCCTGCTACAGTCCCCACAAATCACGAGGACTCGCAGTTGCCCCAAGCCTGTGGCATTTACCAAGTGGCTTGCTTAAGCAAAGACAAGACTTTTCTTCTGCTCCTGGAGAGTGAAGACTCCATATGCTGCGCCATAATCTCCTTGTGGCAAAAATAGCCTTGGGGATTTATATCACTTCCAGGAAGGAAGGATGTATGGGATGGTGACCATTTGGCAAAAAGCTGGCAAGGCTGGGACGCTGCAATGACTGACACATTTCGATGCCTGAGACCTTCCTTATCTATCAGAGTGACGTGTCCACAGACAGGCTATAGAGTCTGTGCGTGCATTGTTTTTTGGTGTATGAGGAATTCTTAATAGAAATTTCAAGAATTCAAGAGATCCTGAATGGTACATGAAACAAAGGGGAGAGAAATTTCATCTGCCGGGGATCCCAAAAGGCCATTTAGAACCAATTTAATGTAACTAGTTAGGGTCAGAGGCCCATCTCTGTGTCACTTACAAAGGTCAGAACTGACAGAGGAAGATGCTTCCACTTTCTTCTGAGGGTGCCACGGGTGAACTCTGTGTCCAGGTGACCTCTCTCACTGCACCTCCATGCAGACACCTGGCACAGACTCCCGGCTCTCTTTTCCGTGTGGCAGGAGGTGAGACTCCTCTTGCCTGACCTCGCAGAAGCTCTGGGCATGGTTCATCACTTTTTCCTCCTCTGTGCTCCTTCTTCACTTGGCTTCCAGTGCGCCACCCTCCCCTGGCTTTCCGCCAGCCTCACTGGTGGCTCCTACTC
This sequence comes from Avahi laniger, assembly GCA_963575035.1. NCBI lineage: Eukaryota > Metazoa > Chordata > Mammalia > Primates > Indriidae > Avahi > Avahi laniger. The sequence goes on from CAUYSK010037442.1 coordinate 5,713, forward strand.
ACCCTCTTCTGCTAATTCCTACTCTTCTTCCTCCTCTTCATGTTGAAGTGACTCAGTTCTTAGTCCTTGTCTCTTCTCCACCCACCCTCACTCCCTTGGGGAACCATGCAGTCTCAGGCCGTATAGATGGTATTTAAAGTAAACAACTCCCAAATTCGTATCTCCACTCTCTCTTGAACTCCAGACTTATCTGTTCAGCTGCCTGTTCAGCATTGGGACTTGGAGGTATAATAGACACCTCAATCTCAACATGTCCCAGACTGAACTCCTGAGCCTCCCCCAAGCCCACTGCCCTCTCCATCTCAGTGATGGCGTCTCCATCCTTCCAGGTGTTCAGGCCAACAACCATGGGGTCATTATTGACTCCTCTCTTGCTTACATCCTATACCCAATCTGGCAGAGAATCCTGTTGGTTCTACCTTCAAGATATATTCAAAATATGTCCAAAGCATGGCCACTTCCCCCAGTTACACTGCTATCCACCAAGCGTAAGCAACCATCTTCTCTCTTACTCCACCAGCTTCCAAACAGGTCTCCCTGGCTTTCAAACCCACCCTCCTAAAGTCTATTCTCAACACAGAAAAAGCCTTTTAAAATGCTCCTTCTAAAGTATAAGTCACATCATGTCACTCCTCTGTTCAAAACCTACAATGTCTCCAAAACTCATTCAGAGTGGAAGCCAAAGGGCTTACATTAGCCTGTAGGGCTCTCTGCGATTCCCAGTGATCAGATCCCCCCACCCCTTACCTCTTGGGTTACACTTCCCACCACCCTCCCTCTTAATCACTCTGCCCTGGTCATACCAACCTCTTGCACATCCCAACCTTTTGCCATAGTTGTTCCCAGTGCATAGAATAACCTTGTCCTCATCATCTCTGTTCAAATGCCACCTTTCAATGAGGCTCATACCACACTATCTACAATCACTATGTAAACCCTCTGCAAAACTCCAAGCTACCTTAGCTTGCCTGACACAGCACTTACCAGCTCTAACATCCTCTGTGATTTTCTTATTTTAGGCTAAGCTAGGTACTGCTTGTTATTGTCTGATTTTGTCCCACATTTCTCCATTAGAATGTAAGCTCCACAAGGGTAAGGATCTTTATTTTGTTTTTTGATGTATTCCCAAGCGCCTAGACCTGTGCCTGGCACAGAGCAGTTGCTTGATAAGTATTTTTGGAATGAATAAATGAATGCTTGGCTGTTGTATGCTAACACCGGATCACTGGAATTTCAGGTCTCGGGGGTTTAATCTGCAATGGTGAAGCTATTTTTCTCATTGGTTGGATAGTTCTTGAGATTGTTTTATGTCTTATAGGCATTGCTCTTAATTATAAAAGAGATTTGTGAACTATTAAGAAATGGGATTCATTTTTCTTGGCAAATGTTCTTGAACAACAAGTTCCTGGGTTCAACTGGTGTAACCAACGTGCCCCGGCTGTGCAGCAGGGCACAGGGACCAGGAACTTCACATCCCCAAACCCTAGCTCCTGGCATTTAGTTCTGGGAGCCAGACTCCATAGACATTTTAACTTAAAAGTTCTGCTGATACTGCTAAGCATATTACTGTGTCAGTAGATTTTTTAAATTTAAAACAATTTTTTAAAAATTATATAACGTGACTATATTCACACTTTAAAATATGCATAGACTATAGATAACGTAAAGCTGTCCTTGTCAATCACCCAACCCCATGCCCCTTCCCATTGGGTCCCATTTCTATTCATTCATTCATTTTATTCAACAATATTTAATGACTACCTATTATGTGCCAAATCCTGTTCCAAACGCTAAGGATACGGTAATAGGCAAGATGATCCCCACCTGATATTTCCCCAGTCTTCCCAGTTTCTATACATAACAATAGCTGACATTCATTCAGCATGTACCAAGCATTTTACACATATTAAGTCATTTATTCAAAACCACCATATGAGAATGGTAAAATTATTCTCCTCTTTTATAGATAAATGGTAGTGAAGCACAGCAAGGAGAGATCATTACCCAAGGTCATACCTCTAGTAAACAGCAGAGCCCACAGGGCACCATGATCCTTGAGTCCTATCTCTCTATGTCTCCCTCACCCCCTCTCCAGTCCTTGGTATCCAATCTATCTGCACAGCCAGCAGCCTCCACCTGCTCCATCTCCACGCCCTCCCAGGCACCCCAGCACCAAGCTTTCTGGCATGGCTCACTGCAGTAGCCCCTAACTAGTCTCTCTGCCTCCCTCTACTTGCCCCTGACCGTCTACTCTCCACCCCACAACCACAGCGATCTTGTAAACCAACGTTTAGACCCTCTAACGGCTTCCACTGCACTTAGATCACAATCCTAAGTGGGGTTTATATGAACCCTGCCTTCCTGTCCTACTCACAGCCTGGTACCCTCCTCCACACCTGCCAGCCTTCAGCCACACTGGCCTGCTTTTCCTTGAACACAGCAGGGCCATTTCTGCCTTGGAACACAGCCGCAGCTGTTGTGACCCCAGATCTCATGCGTCTGGCTCTGTCTCAACATCTAGGATTTAATATCAATGCCACATCTTGCCCACCCAAACTAAAATAGCCCCCTGCCTCCACCCCACATACCCATTCTTATACTTTGTGGTTAAGATTGTAGAACGGCACAACCCATCTATCCATCAAAACCTAAATGCACATATCTAGCCATTTGACCCAACCATTCTCCTTCTAAGAATTTATTCTAAATATAAACTAGTACATGTGTGAAATGATATATATATCATAGGATTATTCATTGCTGTGTTGCCTCTAATAGCAAAATGTTGGCAACAACCTAAATGTCCATCGATAGGACCTCCTTAAAGAAACTATTGTCCATAGTGACAGATAAAATGCATCAGGTATTTTCTACGTACCCAGAAAACTTATGAGTTAAGTAGTAATAGAAGCTCTATTTTAGACAAGAAAGTTAAGACAGAGATTAAGTAATTTAGCCAAGGTGCACAGCTAGTAAGTGGTAAATTGAAGATTCACAGCCCAGGCTCTTGGTCTCTATGCAGTACTGCCTCCAGATACATATTGCCATGATAGAATACCATGCAGCCATCAAAAGGAACGAGGCATTATATCCATACTGGTATGAACTCATTTCCAGGACAGGCTGTTAAGTGAAAAATTTGAAATGCAGAACAAGCAGGTAGAGTTTAATCTCTTGGAGTTCTGTTTTTGTTTTGTTTTGTTTTGTTTTAAAAACCCACAAATACATATGTTTGTATACATGTATATAAAGACATAAAAAACAGTGAGGGCCAGGAGTGGCGGCTCACACCTGTAATCCCACTGCTTTGAGAGGCCAAGGTGGGAAGATCGCTTAAGTCCAGGAGTTTTGTGACCAGCCTGGGCAACAAAGCAAGACTCTGTCTCTAAGAAAAGTTAAAAAATTAGCCGGGCATAGTGATGCACACCTGTAGTCCCAGCTACTCGGGAGGCTGAGGTGGGAGGATCACCTGAACCAAGGAGTTTGAGGTTACAGTGAGCTATCATCTGGTCATTGTAATCCAACCTGGGTGACAGAGTGAGACTCTGTCCCTTAAAAAACAAAACAAAGCAAAACAGAAAATAGTAGTGAAACACGTAAAAAACAGTGGCTACTCTGGAAAGGGAAACTAGAGGTAGCCAGGAACAGGAGTGGGAGAAGACTTACATTTTGCTGCATATTCTTTTGTGCCTTTTGATTTTTGTGTATACACAAACATACACATACTACCTATTCCAAGAACTAAATGGCCATACCAGAGTCATTATCTAAAATTACTTGGTTGTTCTTTGCAGTGGGTTGGGGAGAGGTGGTTAGCAGTGCACGTTCATTGTACTAGCTTTGTAAACTCACTAGACCTCACTAGAATGTAAACTCCATGAGGACGGGGACTCTGTGTGTACAGTTCAGTGCCAGGTACCATCTAGCATGCTACCTGGTATATAGTAATTCTGAATGAATGATAATTAGTGCTCAAGAATCTGGGGCTGAGACAATCAGAGAGTTAAAACAGAAAGAACCTTCTTTACCAAAAATGTACAAATGTTTTTACTGCTTTAGACCAACAACTAAGTTTCTTAGTAGGAAAAAATTAAGATCCTGGCCCAAAGAATATTTCTATACTATTAACATCAATACTGAAAGTTAAGATTCTGAATAAGCAATACTCACAATGATAAGTCCCAGGTCCCAGGGAATTTCATTTCAGGTCATACAGAGTCATAAAAACGCTGAAAATGGGCAAGAAGCAGAAAATAGCTCAAGTCTTTAAAAACAGGAGAAATTCAGAAAGGCTATTGTGTACAAAGTGTCAGTTATTAATTAAGTAATTTGGGGTTATAAAAATTATTGTTGATTCAGTAAAAGGAAAACTCCCTCTTGGAGGCTGCACGGTGCTACGGAAAGCATCTGCCCTAGAATTGACCACCGTGAGCCCTCCAGAGCTGCACTGTCTGGTCACACCTTCAAATGTAAAGGGAACAAGCTCAGTAACAGACCCAAACCACAAAACCTACAGGAAAATGATAACTCTGAGAATGTTCTTCATTTTCAAACTAATTAGCAGAGGCAGAGGAGGAAAACATCATTTATTAGTGCTGTGTGATTGTTAACTTTATGTGTCAACTTGATTGGGCCATGGGGTACCCAGATACTTGGTCAAACATTATTCTGGATGTTTCTATGATGATATTTTTGGATGAGATTAACATTTACATCAGTGGGCTGAGTAAAACAGATTGCTCTCCCTAATGTGGGTGGGCTTCACCCAACCAGCTGAAGGCCCGATAGAACAAAAAGGCTGATCCTCCCTCGAGGAAGGGAGAATCGCTCCTGCTTGACTGCCCTTGAACTGGGGCATTGGCCTTTTCCTGCCTTTGGACTTAAATTGAAACCTCAGCTTTTCCTGTGTCTTGAGCCTATCAGCTTTTGGACTGGAACTACACCATCAGCTCTCCTGGGTCTCCAGCTTACTGACTGTCCATGGCTCTTCTCAGCCTTCACAATCAGGTGAGCCAATTCCTTATAATATATATTATGTTATATGTTATAATATAATTAGATTATATTACTATGTTACAATATTATATATAATATGTAATTATAAATATAGATTATAAACTATAAATACATAATTGTATTTATTATAAAATATATACACACACATCCTATTGCTTCTGTTTCTCTAGAAAACCCTGACTAATACACGTTGCTTCCTCTGTTAGGAAACTTGCCAAAGTGAAATACCTCTTGATACAGCCTATCAAGATGGGAAGCCTGAGATGGGAAAACAATGCCCTCCCCACTACCATCATCAATGCATTGTCAGCTGGTGGAGAGAGATCAAAAGTTTAAAAGCTACAGACTTAGACATACATCTGATAAGGGGTTAATATGCAGAATATATAAAGAACTCCTACAACGCAACAACAAAAGGCAACCCGAGTTAAAAACTTGGCCAAGGACTTGATAGACATTTCTCCAAAGAAGATATTACATATGACTAACAAGCACCTGAAAAGATGCCCAACATCACTAATCATTAGGGAAATGCAGATCAGAACCACAAGGAGATATCATCTCATATCCATTAGGATGGATGGCTACTATTAAAAAAAAAACAGTAAATAATAAGGGTTGGCAAGGATATGGAGAAATCGGAACTCTTAAGCACTGCTGGTAGGAATGTGAAATGAGGCAGCTGCTATAGAAAACAGTATGGCAGTTCCTCAAAATATTAAAAATAGAATTACCATATGATCCAGCAGTTCCAATTCTGGGTATATACCCAAAAGAATCGAAAGCAGGATCTCAAAGAGATATTCGTACATCAATGTTCACAGCAGCATTATTCACAAGAGCCAAAGGGTGGAAGCTACCCAAATGTTCACTGACAGATAAACGGGTAAATAAAATGTGGTACATACACACAGTGAAATATTATTCAACCTCAGAAAGCAAGGAGATTCTGATACATGCTACAACATGCATAAAGCTTGAAGACATTATGCTAAGTGAACTAAACCAAGACCTAAAGACAAATACTGTATGATTCCACCTATATAAGGTACCTGGAGTAGTCAAATTCATAGAGACAGAAAGTGAAATAGTGGTTGGCCCTGGGTGGGTGGTAATGGGGAGTGATTGTTTAATGCATACACATAGTTTCATTTTTGCAAGATAAAGAGTTCTGGAGATGGATGGTGGTAATGGTTGTACAACAATGTGAATGTACTTAATACCACTGAACTGTACACTTAAAAATGATTAAGATGATAAATTGTATTTGCCACAATTAAACATTTTTAAAGCCAAAGACTTAGAGATCTCCAAGAACTACCAGTAAGCTTTAAAGGAAAAAAAGTTGCAGAAAAATGCATATATTAATAATATAGGCCCATTATGTAAAAACTAGCATAAATATATATGCATAGAAAAAAGACAAATTGTCACGAGCAGTTACCAGTAAGATGGAAAGGGAGTGATGAAGTGGAACGTTCATGTATCGCTGTGTGCCTCAGTATTGACTGAACCTGCTACAGTAAGAACATATTTGTATTAGCTTCCTAGGGTGGCCGTAACAAAATACCACAAACTGGGTGATGTGAAACAACTGAAATGCATTGTCTCACAGTTCCGGAAGCAAATCAAGTCTACAATCAAGGTGTCAGCAGGGCACACTCCCTCTGAGACACTGAGTAGAATCCTTCCTTGCCTCTTTCTAGCTCCTGGTGGGGGCCGTCGAGTCCTGATGTTGCTTAGCTTGCAGGTGTGTCACTCCCATCTGTGCCTCTGTCGTGGCAGAACACTCTCCCAGGGCATCTCTCTTCACGTGGCGCTTTCCCTTCTTGTAAGGATACGAGTGGGGTTGGAGTAGGGCCCACCCTAATGACCTCATCTTAACTTGATTACATCTGCAAACACCCTGTTTCCAAATAAGGTCACATTCATAGCCACTGGGGCTTAGGACTTGGACATTTTTAGGGGACACAGTTCAGCCTATAGTGATATTAGTGTTAAAGCAAAAGCAAAAACTACAGTTAAGTTTCCTTGAACACTCTGCTTATGAGACCCCAAGAGGATACGTGAAGATCCCTTAGAGGCGGTGTTGTGAGAATCGGGAACAAGAATTCAAGAGCCGCATTGCAGAGGGTTGAATCCCAGCCCAGACACTTACAAACTACATTAATTTTGAGGAAGTTCAGTAGCTTCTCTCTGTGCCTCAGTTTCCTTATCTGTACAATAACGGCACCTAACTCACAGGGTAGTTAGGAGGATTAAGCAAATATAAAGTGGCTACAGTACCTGGTACACAGTCCTCAATCAACACAAGCAATTGTTATGATTATCACCACCTACACCATCCCAAAGACTCCCCTGGGAAGCACTCTTGAGGACAGAGCACCTTTATTTTTGTAGCACCTACTCAATGCCTATCCCTATGGTTGCTTGCCCAACAGTCTCATGCTTGACTTTCAGAGTACCAGCAATTTTCATTTGATACAGGGTTACACTGCTGCGTGAACTATTCTTCATCCACGCACTTATCCAACTCCCGTCCCGGGTGCAGTCCCCTGTGCGGCGTGGCAGTCCAGCTCGCCGTGGCTGGCGGGGCTTTGGAGCAGCACCACTGGACCATCAGGGCAAAGTGCCTGTCACTTCACTCGCAGCCTGAGTGGGGCACAGAGCAGTTCTCGGCTTCAGTCCTCCCACTTTCTGTGATCAGGGCCCTATATTTGGATTTTGATCTTGGCCTGACTTGCTGCTAAATCTGTAACCAGTTACTCTTACAGGGTTGTGGGGGAGGAGTCACGTTGCTATGGAAATCCAACAACTCTGGACAAAAAGAGAGCAGAGGAAATGGAATTTCAGGGCCCGAGACCACCAAAGGACTGAGATACCCATTTCTGCCTTTGTGTCCCAGAAACAAATCTTGATATGCTAAAATAAACAGACCTCTCTTCTCTTTTTCCCAAATTTCCAACCATTGACAAAAATAAAAGCCTGCTTATACAAGTACTCTATTCACATGTCATTTCCTAACAGGACAGAAACTAAAACTCACACTTCATTCAGCAAGTCAGGAAGTCAGCTGATTTCCTTTAAAACCCTCTCTCTGCATGAAACGAGCAATTGTCCAGTCTGAATTTTATACATAATATTACTTTTCTGGCCTGCAGTTTACAAATAAACTAACAGAGAGACACTAATAGAACTCGAGCTCTCTCATCTCCCAGTGGTTTAAAGGAGCCGGAGAAGGGCAAAGGAGGATGAAAGAAAGTGCCTGGTAACCCAGAGACCTCATCTTGGACAATGACTTCTACCCCGCCCACACGGTAACAGAGCCGCCAACACAGAGCAGAGCTGACTCGTTACATTCTCCCGTCATTGTTTTCCTCTCTGAGTTCTGGGGGCGGTGGCGCTTCTAAGGAATCCAGCTAAAAGGTAAATCGCAATTAAACAGACGCACAAACACAAACCAGGGATTAAGACTGTCTGCGAGCCAGATATGCAGGAGCTAGGTCACCTCGCGAATGAACCAAAGAAAGTTCTGGTAGGCTAGTCCAGGACAGGATCAGCCTGGGAGCAACAAATGTAACTGACAGGCTGCATCTTTGAAAAATGACTCTGGGCTAACCTTAGAATTCACATCTTAGGGTAGCAAGGAGACAATTTTCTTCTTCTTTTTTTTTTTTAAAGTCAGAAGCACCCTTTGACCTGATTCTCTTTACTTTCTGTCCTTTTTTACCTCTTCTTCCAAGACAGTTTTTCTGTGCTTCAGCTAGGACAGAGTAAGTACATGAGTGAGATTTGTTGACTTAAGTGTCTGAAAGTGGGCAGGTAAAAGGTGATGAGTTAGTTGAGTTATGAATATGTAATTTTTCTGAATTTTTAAGGAAATAACAATTGCATAGAATTATACAATAAGATTGTGTGGATACACATCAAAGGGGGGAAAAAACTTGGGAGCAGGAAGCAGAAGATTCAAGGCCTTGACTTCGCACTACCACTTAGCTCTAAAATGGGCATAATAATACCTGCTCTGGTCCCAAGTATTATATTATGAGGATCAAATAAAGTCATATATGTAAAAGTCTTCTATAAACTATTAAGTACTGTTCAGCAAATGTATTGCTATTCTACTATAATCTAGATGTGTCGAACATAGAGAATGCAGGTTTTCCTGCTTTGTACACTCTTCAGCCTTCATAGGAGTTCCTTATATCTAGTAAGAAAAACAATTGCAACTAAAAACAAAAATGTGCTAACCAAATATGCATATAGGTTTTTAGACCAATTTCCCAAAAGTGGTTTAAGGGACAGCAGTTCAACTTGGAAAGTCAAAGCAATCGGCCATCACCAAGCAATCAGCAACGCATCCACAAGGTACAGGACACCCGTAGGCAAAGCAGCTCTTCTTCCTAAATGGTACCTTCATAATGAGATCACTCACTGTTGTGCAACAAGAGATAAGAAGTTTTAGCTCATAAAATTCTAGTTGGTAGTATGCCATGTCAATTAGCTTCTTACTCTATGTTCATGGCATTAACACTAAATTAGAACTAAATTACCATCTCAATTGACAATTTAGAGACCATTAAAATATAAATTAGCCTGAAAAAAATACAGTGTCCTGTGGAAAGTGAAATTCTGATGGAGAGAAACTCTAACATCTAACTTTTAGTGTGTTAATGACCCTGTAGCAGGTGCTAACGTAGGATGTTAATTAAAGTAGAGAACTACCTTTCCTGACCTCCTGTAACCTGGAGGTTTAAAAGGACAAGATAACTCAGATCCACACACACCCCTAGCAGTAGAGTTGCCATCCAGTAAGTATGGCCACAGTTAATGCCATGCCTTGGTCAGGTGCTAAACACAGACTTTGCTTAGCATGCTTCAGAAACAACTAGAAGCTTTTAAGCAGAGGTCAAGACATATTAAACTGGAGAGGGATAATTTGGAGGCCCAATGCATGGGGAGATGAAGCAGGGAAGAAAGCAAGGAAAGTCAAGCAAGAGTGACCATTAGTGTCACGAGCAGAAGATTCCCAATGAACAAAGCTGCACAGGGGAATTCAAAATTTTAATTTTTAAAAATTATTTACTATAAAGCTCTATTCCTTAGGTACTTTCTGACTGCTTTACATTTCTAACTGGTAACTACTTAACTATGTAGCCCTTTATCCAAGAAGACTTACAGATATGGGGATAGATTTTTTAAGAGGTGTGAAGGGATTTAACATTTCATTCTGTAAACATCACTTGGTGATCAGAGGACTCACAGTTTGTCAATAAACAAGTCTCACCTGGTTCACGAAACAAAGCAAAACGGCTTTTCCAGGTTCTGGAAGGAAACTTATTCTTGCTATTTTCACTACTGAATTTTCGAGTAGCCAATTTCAGAATGGCAATGTTTACCTTACGTTCCCTACAAGCTCACACCTAGTGTAGGGAAAACTAGTGACAGAATGCCACGAAGCAGAAACGTGGGAGTAATTGCTCAGCAAGTCAGAGAGCTTTGGATCTGATTGTATGCAACAGCAGGAGAGCCCATTACTCCAATTGCTGAAATTATGTCTCGATGGAGTCAAGTTTACAGAAGTATTTATAGAATTAGCAAAACACTATCATTGTCGGTTTTGGAGGTTGCCTAATCTCCTGGAAAATTTTTGGGATATAGGGGAGTGAACTGGGGGGCAGGGGGGACAAAGGAAGCCATCCACCAACAAATGCTAGGTGTCAAAAAAGAAATGAGGGGGTGCTTTTGCTGTAGTAGTATAGTAATTAAAGAAAGCATGGAAACCAAACCCACGTTATCATAATTCATCCTAAAGCACAAACAGACTAACTATTGCTGTCACTCCAGATACGTGTTCCAAAAATTTCTATTAGTCAACAAAATCCTTACATTTGTAAAGCACCCTGAAAAGTTCTATTTACTTTTCTGATGCTTTTTAAAAAAATTGCTCTATCCTTCATGTTTCAGTTATTATGGTCACTTTATAAAAAAATCTCTTTTCCTAGGTTGCCCTTTCTATTAGAAAGTAATTATGGTGCTCATAATTTAGTAGCTGAGGATAACTGGATAGCCATATGAGTAGAACTATTTGCTTTCTTGTCAGTTCAGTTGGTCCTCAATATCTATTAACAGTCACAAGAGACTCAGAGAGAAAATTGCATTCACTTTCTAGGTCTCAACTGTAGGTTTTTTACCAAACCTCAGGTAGCACATCATTTGTGCTCAGTTAAACTGGCTGTTTCTGAAATTTCCTGCTAGCATTGAAATAGATGTCAGAGCAGGTGGTCTTCAAAAGGTCTCAGATCAGTACTGCTCGGGCTCCTTGGCTCAGTCAGGGCTTGTGTAATAACAGACTGCAGAGGTGGTTCCAGAAAGGAAGTACAGAGCCATTCAGTGATGTTTGATGTCTTTTTCCTTCCCACGTTGCACACTGACATGTGAGTGATCATGTGATTGGAGACAATATAACAGAAATTAAATAGGAGTGGATGAAATCAAATTGGTTCCTCTCAGATATCATCTATTAGATTATCTCCTCACACTAAGTTCTTATGGAAACAGAAACATCCTTCTCATTTTCTTCCTGGTTAAGTTAGAGGAGAAGGGGCCTTGGGTAGCCACGGTCCATTTCCTGCTAATGTTTCAGGAAGAATGGAAAGAATGAGAACATGCCAGGTCGAGAGACTCTAAAAGAGGTTTTGCAGTAATAACCAGGACCTCCCATGTTGTTAGCCCCCAGCTGTTCAGAACATCTCTACATGGACACCCACTTTATCTCAAATTCAGCAAGTCCGCATCAAGCCCGTCCTTGTTCCCCCCACAACCGATCCTTACCTGGGTTCATTTCCACCAACAGAATTAGCCATCATTTTTCCAGTAGCCAAAAATTAATACTTTGGAATCATCTTTTACACTTTTCCTCCCTTTTCACTGATGTCCAAGCTATTTCTTAACCGAGTCGTCCTCACAGTTACTGGTTATATTGACAGATTGGGGTCCCCTACCTATATCCCAATATTCACTGATCTGGATTAAACTTGGCTGTGAATATAAATGCTCTCTAATCTGCTCAGGGGTTTTAAAAAATGGAAGTGGGCTCTGTGAAACTAAAAACAGTTTGGAAAGTTCATGAAGATGACACTGAGGCCCTATGGAGAAGCTAGAAATGGGGGAAATACAATGGCCCCCTGAGAGATAAAACACAGGACCGACACCTGGAACAGGTGTGCAGACCAGCAGCCAGGACATTAAGATCTCAGAAGAAAAGGAGCTGGCCCGACATGGGAACAGAGCAAGGAAAGTGCTTGGGGAAACACAGGTAGAACCCAGGCAAGCCCTAGCAGGCTGGTGCACTCGCGGGAGCTGGGAGAAGAGCCAGGGAACAGAACAGGTCCCTGCCCTCACAGGGCTGACAGTCCAGTGGGGGCCACAGAAAACAACCAAACCTATAACATAACTCTTTCCATTCACCCCTCCCCTTGTTCAGATCCCATGCCCACCAAGCAATCTTCTGCTTAGGATTCACCTTTTCATCCAGGTCTGCCAGTCTGCAGGGAGAGAAAGCCTGATGGCAGTCCTATTTCTCGCTGTAAATCACTGTAAATCCTCTCTGGCTTGTTTTTACACATCAGCCTCATGAGCTGGGATACTGAGTCTGCCCCTAAGAGATGGACCCACTCAGGGTGTGTTGACGAATCACACCAAGGACTGGACACAGAAGCATGGCACATCCGGGGGCAATTTTTCACTGTATCTTCATCTAACCTTGCAGAGCTCAGAATCCACAGTAGATTAGTGGGGCTCCCAGGTGTTCCCAACCATATTCCACGAATTCTGCCTTTGTATAAATGACCTCAGTGGCAGTGATGTTTTTGTTTTCAAAATAACAAAGACCTTTTTCTAGACGCTACCCAGTGGGTTCCAGCAGTCTCTGGATCAATTCATTATTCAGCTATGGAATTAAATCACTTCTATTTTCAGGTGACATTTGGACCTGTCAGGCTAAGAGGGCTATAAAAAGTGCTTCTCAGACTTTAATGTTGTATATATCTAGGGAGCTGGTTGAAATGCAAATTCTGATGCAGCGGTGCTGGGGCGGGGCCTGGGGCTCTGCATTTGTAACACCTCCCAGATGATGCAGATGCTACAGGTACACGGAACACATCTGAAGGGAGCAAAAGTCCCAATGCCCAGGCTGCAAGACAGGTCAGTTATATCAGAACCTCAGGGGCTGGGACTTTGACAGTAATGTCAACACTGCAGGATGACTCCTAGGGGCAGCCACGATGGAGACCCAGTGGCCCAGATGCTTTTCCAGGGGCAGGACTCTACTCTCAGCCCAAATCGCTGCTCTTCGGCTCACGAACAAACCAACAAAGCTCTATCTGAAGAGGCCTGGGCCACTTCCATTTTTTTTTTAAGTTCCTCAATGCCAAAGCAGAATTATCCAAATTGTGGCATGTTGTAAGTGTTCACATTTACCAAATCAATGCCTTTAACACAAAGTACTTTATGGATAAGCTCATTTGAAGATAACGTCACAAGCCTACATCTGAAGTCAACCATCCTGCCTTCCCTGATAGCTCCTGAACAGTCCCTCCATTAGGTGTTCGGTTATTTGAGAAAATTTTTCTCTAAGAAGAACTACATAATAAGAACACAAAATGGGAGAGACATTGTAACTATCGCTTTCTCAGTAAAACATCAAAATTGATATAACAAAATAACAAACCCTAAATGATGAATTTCTAATTTAAACAAAAACAACATAACATTAATATAAAGAAAAACGCTTTTTTCCCCCATTAACAAGCCTTATCCCAGTGTCGCTACACAAAACTAATTCCCATTCAGGAAAATTAGTTTCTTGAGTCAAAATCACAGAGACTGTGCATAGGTAGCACATTTTTATACATGAAAAAAATCAGCAAAATACTTTCTTTCCCCCAGAGAAAAATTCTCGTAGAAGAAATAGTCATTATTCTATTCCTAAGTTTCATATGTTATGAGTAACACAAAAATACACAATGAATAAAGATTATTTTTATAAGAGGAATTACTTTTCCCCAAAACACTCTTGTGTCCTGCTTTGTTGGCACATCAGAAACAAGTTTAGTTGCACTTGGACACACTTTCAAAATCAGAAGATTTCCCCTTTTTTTTTCCTCTCAGAGAATGCATTAGAAAGTATCAACAACCTCTGAATGTTAGGGGGTAGATTTATTTTCTTTGGATAGAGGAGTCTAGCAAGAATGGATCTGGTCTAGAATCTAAGAATGCTTTTGCACTTCAGAAACACATCTGAGAACAAACACACACCAAGCAGTCTTCAGGCATTTTTAACCATCTTGCTTCATGTCGGCCTTCTTGGGCTGTCTGTGGTGAGTGCCAGAGAGGAAAGACTGATCTGTGATTGCCCTGTTTGAATTCAAGAGTTGCTATTTGAAAAATTCAAACAGGAAATCTGGGAGTTGAAATGGACCAGATCTTTGCCTAGAGGTCATGCCTGCAAAACAGCCCTCAGATGTCAGCCTGTCCTCTCTCCTTTTGCCACCTGCCCTGATGGCAAACTTCAGTGGCGCACAAGAAAAAATAAATAGAATGATGATTTTTTTTTCCCAGGTTTAATTTTAAATTATAGAGATGTTTGCTCAGAAAACACTGTAGCTTTAAGCACACGTTGCTTAAGACTTCTTTCCTACCTGGTTTAATTCCAATTTTTTAAAAAGAGCTCAGACCTAAAAGGGGTCCCCCAAAAACCACTCTGCCTTATACCTAGAGAAGCTGGTTCTAAACTGGCAAAGTAGGGCCAGCGCCATAAAAATCTGCACCATTTATGACTTATTTGCCTCATTTTGGGATCCTCTGGGTAGACTACGGCCATGTGACGGGGAGGGAATGCCACTATTCTGTTCACCTGGCATTTTATGCAGGGCTTCCCAGCACCACTTTGGGTATCAGATTGACCTAGTTTCAGTGACGATGATGATGCCGATGGCTCAGATACTGATGGCTTGGTGCTTATTTTTTTCCAGGCACTGTTTTGGGCAGCTTCCATTTGCTTATTCTTTTAATTCTCAAACAACTCTATGAGATGGGTACTGATATTAGGCCCCTTTGCAGAGTTGTTTAGGCTCTATAGCTGCTAACTCTGAGGACCAGGATAAGATAGTTAAACTCTCAAACCCTCAATTTCAACATCTGAAAAATGAGTAATTTAATAATGCCAACCTCATGAGACAACGTACACAGGGCTTGCACAGGCCTGGAATTTATGTAATGCCCACCTAAGGGTGGCCATAAGTTTTAGTTGAATGTCTGGTGGAAGAAATGCTAAATTTAATGTCATCTAGATGACAGAAGTTCTCTTGAGATCAATGAAAAAAGAAAAAAACTCTTCCAAGTCCAAAGGAGAACAGGATTTTAAAAAATTAATTGACTTGTCTGGCTCTGTTTCTGTCTCAGTTAGAACAAAAAAGGTCATCCCTAGCCAAAACATGATCCCTACCTTGGTTCGTTAACGTGCTTCATATTAAATTTGTTCTAATCATTCCCTCCAAACGTTTGTTACATAGGAAAAGAACACCTGCCATGTAAAATGGACTGAGTGCTAAGATACATTTTATAGACACAGCCAGAAAAGAAAATGTAGATGAGAAGGCAGGAGCTCAAGATTTACCCCTCCTGCCCCTGAGCAATTAAAGAATTTTAAATATAATTTAGGATAGCATGGAAAGAAAGTTATCATTTTCAGAGTCTTGATAACAACTATATCTGAATACCAGAAGCTGATTTTTGGGTAATTAATACTTTGACTTAAAATAATTACCTATTAATTATATCAGTAAGTAGATCATCATTCTTAGCAATTTTCCTATTTACAATTCATTCTATTTTAAATTATAGTTAAGAATGTATTTGATGGCGGTTGTTTGCACATGGAAGTGACTCTATAAATCTACTCTTAAAATACACTTAAAGTGACATATATTTGATCAATAAAGGGGCTCTTTTCTTATCTTTCTATATGAAAAAATATATTTTTCAGCATTTTTTAAGACATGACTTTTTTATATAATGCTAGCTCTATTCTATAGTTAGCCTTAGAAGAAATACATTGCTTTATGGAGATCCAATAGAGAAGTAAAACATTTTTCTTTCCTGCCCAAGACATCTTTGAGTAAGTAATTTTCCAAAGGACAAGTGTTAGCTTAAAAGTGAAACAAACAACAAGAAAAGGGGAAAACGGAAAACATCTTACTGATTGGCCAACTTCTCTGAGCACCAGGCAAAAAGCAGCCCTAAGGAAATGCACTTAGAAACTCAGTAACTCTCCACACTGAAGAAAGACCTGTCCCCAGAAGGATCTATTAAGTAAAACATTCATTTAAAAATATACTCGAAGACATATTTATCTATTCTAACCTTGGCTTAAATTATACTGTTTATTTTCAAGTCTGAAGGGAAGATAAGTTTGATAAATGCTTGGGTAGAAGTAGTTTGGTTAAACCTGTGATTTCTCAAAGTCAGAGTCTTTACTTGGTATTTCCTTTATGATCGATCCTCAGTAGATACCGTATAAAATCTCGAAACTGCAAATTTATTATCTCTTGGTTTATAAGCAGTAGTGTGTTGGGAAATGTCTTAACAACTGATTTTTGGGTGCCAGCGGGGGTGGATCTGTAACATGTGCCGATTTCTGTGGTGTAAATACTGCTAACATGGCTGATTACAGGCTGCCAAGCTGACGTCATTTAAAGCATAGTTGGAAAAAGCTGTGCATGATCAGCTCATGGGAGCTGGAGCGAGCTGGTGCCAGCACACCACTGGAAATAAAGTACATCAGCAATACCATATAGCTCTAAACCCATCTTAATATGAGTTGCACCAGAGGCACCTTACCCAAGTTGAAAAGTATTTAGTTTTTTATTCTTACGCTGTTTGTCATCAAAAGATCAATAATGTTTGAGCACAACCAATTGCAAACCCCTTGGGTGAAAAAACATGGTAATAAGTGGAATGGCTTCTTAAAGAACAAATCCTATCATACTAATCTCTTCTATCATACTAATCTCTTCCAATAACTCAGGGCCAAGCCTAAAAGACATCATCTATCTTGATGTCAAGAGGCTTTGAGTCTTTCCCACATAGTGTAGTCATCAAAAGACTTGTAAAAACATAGTTGACATCATAGCTAAAATCAGGTACCCAACGTTCAAGAAATTTACAAGCTCGGCATGGTTCTCAGTGGCAGAGAAATGAATTGTCAGGGAAACACTTGTTAAATGGTGATCCAGGTGCAGTTTAAAGCTGTCACCAGTAGGGCCGGACTACTGTAGATGACATGTGAGTAGTGGCAGTCAGAACTCGAGAGGAAAAAGAGGTTGAATGACTTCTTAAAATTAATCATGAAATCTAATGACTCATCAAAATGACTGCATATAATATCAGTACATGGAATACAAGATATTTGTTCATTTCTCGACTTCAAAGAAGACAAAAATGTGAAGTCACTAGGGAACTGACCAACCTAAAATATCTTCCTATACCACTTTCCTCCAGAGAAAAAAGGGAAGAATTGTTTCTTCCTTACAGATTCTTCTTTACCTATGAGAACCTTTAATTCTAACAAATCAAGTCTGAACTCTTATCTTTCAGTGAAGAAAATGGTTTAGTGATTTCAATGAAATTACTATCAAATACCATAGTAATTCACATGTGCATGTTCTTGTAATATAATTTATTAATCATTTGTGTATTTTAATGGATGGTTGAATTTATTTTTTGTTGAAAGAACCCCATGCATTTGGGGAGCTACAATCCTTCCATGTACAGTTGAAAAAGAAATACCATATATATTCTCTGGAATATATTATCTCAGGAAAATGAATGACCCTCCTATCTTCCCTCCTTTATTCTCATAGAATTGCAAAGAATATTACCATGTTTAAACATCACCACACTAATTAAATATTTAATTTCAAACCCTTTAAAAAATCCCTCGGCTTGTAAATATGTTTGTCATTCATCAGGGTCTTGAATAAATTGTTTGATATAACAGTAAAGTAAGGATAAATTTTACCCTCAAAGGTAAATTGGCTGGAAACAAACTGCAGTCCTGGCTGTAGCTCATATTAAAAATTTTCCTTTTGCAATTAAAGAACAGTATTTCTCATTGTTACCTTATAAAATGAAATTTTACATTTTTTTGAAAATTCAGAAATCTTGTATTGCATATTGTTACTTCAGAAAATTGGGGTAAAAATAAACACAACTATAAGATTGGTGACAGGATAGGGATTAAAAGGCTCTGAATTGTCAAAACAAAATAATCACATTAATAAATCAATGATACTAAGTTTAATTCTGTAAAAACATAGCTTAACCAAAGGAACTCACAACCATTAAGTTTCCATATTCTTAAGTAATGGAATGAGCCAATAAGGGTGATTATGTTAACTATATCTGGTTATCTAATGACAGAGCAATTTGTCTTGGACGATTTGGGATATCACCTTGCCAGGAGCTTGGGCATCAACCAGGAGGGAGCCTTCCCACGCTCAGATCCTATACTTCAGAGTATTGACACAACCATGAGACATACAGCTTCATTCGATGACACAAAGTCCTCACTGGCAGAAGAGGCTTCTAATATAATAAAAAAGGCAAATAAGAGTAATATATTAGCATTGGTCTTTTTTGTAGATGTACCTATTCATGAAAGATGTAAGAACGTCTAAAGAATTGAAAAAAAATAGGTATTGTCACATAACTCAACAGTTATGGAATGATTTTTTCCCCCAGAATATAAGAAAATGTGGAGTAGCACTCTGAATAGTTTTAAAGAGAACAATAAAGACAGATATAAAATGTGCATGAGCAGAGGAAGGAAGGCAATTTATAATCTTTTCTATGGGAAGGTTTATATTTTCATTCTTGAGATGAAACTTAAATAGAGGCAGCTATTTGCCTATAGTTATCTTCTCTAGAAATAGTGTGTGATTTTATACAGTCACGTGGGATATACCATAAATTGTATAGTCACTTATAAATACAAGTAAATTTTACTTAAAAGGGGATGGAGTATAATGAAATGTTATTTTCATATAGGAAAGTTTTGATAAGAAAATTTTTCCCCACTCATTTCTGTTATATAATTAAATCTTCCTTCTATGGGGGAAGGGCATGCTCACTGTATGTAATAAAATAATGGAGTAAAGCATGTTAAAAGTGTATTTTTAAAGCCATCACTTTCACTTTAAGTAATATTTTAATACTTAAAATATTCTTAATGCCATCTATTTCAGGGAAGTCACAAAATAAAAATGGTAAAAATTAAAATAGAGTACAGACAGTACCCAACTACAGAATGACTTGTGTTCTAAAAGTTCATTTATAAATATGTTGTGCATACCCTGGGACACCTTTTTCAAGAACCGATGCTGTAAGAAATAATCAGGGGCTTAGGTCAACCCACAAATGTCTACTTAGCCCATGAACAATACTGCTATATAAAATAATTCAGATTTCCAACTTGAGGAGTGAAATACATCTCCTGTGTTCTGAATATGTATTTCTCATGGGCCAAGAGACTGTTGTTCATGTAAACATTGGCAGAGATTGTGTATTGCTAGAAAAAGGAATAGAATTAAGCATCATCACTTACTAATCACACTATCTCAGATATTTCTTCAACTGCAAAATGGAAGTAACAACACCTGCCTTAGTTACTTCAAGTTTGCTGTGAGAATTAAATGAGAGAAAGTACCAAAACATCACATTGTGAACTATAAAGGTGCCTTCTACCTCTCCATGTGGGCGTCTTCACTGACAGATGCCCCAGAGTACCAGGGAGGTTGGGTGACTTGTCCAAGGGCCAAGGTGAGCTCGTGACAAGCCAAGAGAGGAAGCCAGGACTCGACTTCTGGGCTATCTCCCTCTACACTAGATACATGACGTCTAACATACCCTTTCGGTAGTTAATCTTTATCGAACACATACACAGGGCATACTACCAAAGAAACGTGATGCCGTAAGAATGGTACATTTTGAGATGATGCAGCTGAACTCAAGAGACCCAGGTCTCACCTCTGACTGGAGGACTTTATTAGACAATCACACAGCCACTTTCCATGTCGCAAGTGCTCTCTTTAAATTGGGAGAAGTTAATGGGGCTTCTCCGGTCTTCCCCTCAGGAGGCTGATACTTTGGCTTTAATTTCAAGGGATAAATAATTGAGACTCAATGAAATTTCATTGTAAAGCTTTGTGTCCCTTAGGCAAAAAGGGCAAAACTGCTTGCTTTTATTAAAATATTATTGGCAACTTGAAACATTTTATGAAAAGGAAATAAGTAGTAATTAAATGTTTCCCACATGTTTATATAAGGCTTACAGCAGGTATTAAAGTTATGGGGACTCAATTGGTGTATAAGGGGAAAAAAGAAGAGGGAAATGCACCAACTATTGAGAAGAAAGGAGAGGCCCACAAAAGTGCCTTAAGTCACTTTTGTTATCACTGTCTGAGTTTACGGTTATGTATTTATGTCATAAAGCAAACTGAATTTTTGCATTATTCAAACAAATGCTTACTTTAAAGCTGTGGTCCTTAAAGGTTTTAATCTTTAGATCCATTTATACTCTTAAAAAGTACTGATAGCTTGGGCATGATGGCTCACACCTATAATCCCAGCACTTTGGGAGGCTAAGATGGGAGGATCACTTGAGTCCAGGAGTTTGAGACCAGCCTGGGAAACATAGCAAGACCTCATCTTTACAAAATATATATCTATAAAAAAATTACTGATAACCCCAAAGAGCTTTTGTTTATGTGGATTATATCCATCCAGATTAACTATATTACAAATTAAAACCAAGAAACTTTAAAAATATTTATTCATTAATTTATTTAAAAATCACAATAACCCTATTATATGTTAACATAAATTCCATATTTTATGAGAAATAACTATATTCCCCCCCCAAAAAAAAACTTTAGTGGGAAGAGCCACCATTTCTGAATTTTTGCAAATCTCTTTCATGTTGCTCTTAATTGAAGTCAGCTAAATTCTCATATCTCCTTCTGCATTGTGATATGCTCTTCTCGTTAAAGTATATGAAAAAATCCAGACTCACAGAAATGTAGTTGGAAAAGGAAGGAGTATTTTAATAGCCTCTTCAGATAACTGTGGAAATTCTTCGATAGACACTAAAACTCAACAATTGCTCATTTCTTAAAGGTTACTTGCAACATGGAATCCGAAATCCTATGGGTGAATTTGTGCTCTGTATATTCATGAGATAATGAGTACAAAAAAGGGCAAACAGTGTCTTAGAATTAGTGTGAAAATAGGTTTGACATTGTGGATACTCTGAAAGGGCCTTAGGGATCTTTGGGTTCCCAGCACCACACTTAGAGAACTTCTGCTTTAAAGATGCAAACTGTCTTATGATGCGTAATTGTGGAGTAAAGGTGACACTATGTAAAACTTAAGGAACAAGGTGAAATAAACTTACAAAGAAGGCGTGGAAGAAAGATCAAGTGCAAACATATCATTTATCCCATGGTCTACCTTCATCTCCTGGGAACTAGAAAATAGGCACTATAAGTTAGGAGTGTAGAGAAATGGCCCAAGCCAGAGCCTGGGAACAGTAGTTGCATCATGATGGCTCAAACATCTCAGAGAAGGTGACTTTTTCAACAATACATGAGAATCCTTGGGTACATTGTAAAGATAGTTTTATTGCCTCATGACTGTTCGTAACCAGCGTTAGCCCTTTAAACCATCCTGGCATATCATATACCATGAACCCAATTACCAACAGAAGTAAATCAGAGACACCCAGTTCCTGGTGTGGCAATGCCTACAACCTCCTTAATTTCGTCTCAACCTGCTCCCACCTCCCTCTGATCTCCACCCAAGAATAGGGAGCCAGCCCCTGGCCCATGTCTTCTACTCACGCATGCATCCCTGTTCTTGTTAGAATCAGTGAGCATGTCTGCTTCCCTTGGCTTTTACTCTCTGTGAGGACTGTGGCTCTTTCTGCTACTGATTGCCTTAGGTAGTCTTCCCACTCCATCTTCTGTGCCCCTCACGCCTAAGCCCTGACACCCAGGTGAGTGAGGGTAGGTGCAACTTCCTTGAATGTATCATTCAAAAAAACTCATGTTTTTCAGAGTAAAACAGAGTTCATGTTTGTCTTCTTGTACAATTTTTTTAGTATAGCACAAGGGAGAACATGGAAATAAGTCATTTTCATGCTATTAGCACATTTAGGAAACAGGCTTCCACAGTAATTAAACTAATGAAGATGACCCTAGATTGAAGAAACAGCAATTAGAGTTGACTGAATAGGCATTAGGGGAAATGAAGACATTCGCATTCAAAGAAAGATGAGATTTTTAAATAAGAGATCAAATTAATAACAGTCCAAACTGTATCAAGCAGGAAAGAGCTTCTAATGACTCAAAGAAGACATGGAGACGTATGCAAATTAGTCCATCACACTCGAATGAATTAAAAAATGATGGTATCCTATCATGAAAATATGGGCATTAAAGAACAGGCTAAAGGAAATTGAAAAATTGGAAGAAACTGGCTAACTATATGCAACCTAAACCAAAATGGAAAGGCTCTTCTTTGAAAAAAATTTTTTCCCATGTAAATTTTCAGTTATTATTTTCCAAACATCAACAACCAACTTTTTAAGTAACAAGTTGAATCCTGTGCTATTCATACACGCAATTCAGAAACCAACAATGCCTACTCCAGAGAGCCAGGTACCCATCACTGCCCACCTTGCTCATCTCAGCCCTCAGCAAAGGGTTGTGCAGCTCTGGGGTCAGTCAAGGTGAAGGCGGGATCAGGGGGTTTCTATCCACAGATTGAGTAGATCTGCCTATGCCGATCATTAGCAATGACAATAGTTATCACTGGCTTCTTTCCCATCAAACTCAGTGTGTTAGCAGAATCTAGTATGTCAGCTTCTCTAATTTTCAGACTTACAGGAACCCAGAGAACAAAATCAGAAGGGGAGAAGGCTAGCTTAAGGAAGAGATTTATCAAATGCCTTCTCTAAGCTACGATTTTTATGTAAAGGTTGATTAAGATGGTTTGCTGGGACCTGGGTCTGCCCAGGGAATTTTTCACGCTCTGGAAGACACTTGGTGTTCCGAGTGTTGTTCACTCGCAAGAATGGGGAGCTCTGTGAAGCCCTGAAGACCACTTGCAGGGAAAGAAGGCATATGCTCATTACTGTTGGTGCTGTTGCTATTAATAAATGGGCTTTATGGATAAAAAGGGAAGAGAGTGATGACATTATTAACATTAATTCTTCATTAATTCATCTTTGATATTTTAGTTTTTTTCTCTCAGACATGTACACCCAGCCAAGATTCAAAGGCTTCCCTTTATGAACTAAAGTACAGTATTTCTATGCTATTATTATATATGGCCTTGAGTAATCACAATTAATATGATTTTTAATGCACAAATTAAATGTGCTATAAACTCTAATTATCATCATGCTAGATATTGATCATTATTATTAGGCGAAATCTTAGAAAAAAATTTAAACCTAACATAGGTCCTAGCAGCTTTTTATTTTAATTCTACAGAGTTGGGCATATTGGCTGTTCAGAGAGAGAACTGAAACTTTCTCTTTTTCCATCTGGCTACAAGTGCTTTTCATAGCTTATTTTTTCCACACTCGCCCCTAAAAAATGCACTGGAGTTGAGCTATTGTAAGATTGTGTCAGATTCAAACTATTTTATCATTGACTATCTGCTATTTCATGGGAGAAGTGAACTGATATTTTAAAAAAATCAGAACGGACTTTCATAGTAGCAAGACTTTGCCAACAATGACTTAGGGTTACACGCAAATTGCTCAAAAAAATTTAAAAGCTTCAGAAATTAACTTTATCTCAGAAAACATTTAGTTGTAAGCAATAGTCAGCCGTAGAGGCATGGAAGCAAAGATAAGAGAAATGTGCCAAAAAATAAATACTTTTCAGACCCCAAGTGGAGAGAATAGTAAGAGCCGGTGTCAGCCCATCGTGGTGCCAGGCCGAGCAAGTTCTCTGGTAAAGAAACGCTTTTCTGCGGTGACTATAATGGGTGCTCTGTGAGCTCTGGGGCCTGGAGTTGCTTTTCCACCGATGACTTTGTTCCTTCTTTACACTGTAAAGTTCAGTTTATATTTTTTGCAGAAATGCATTCTTGTCATTTCCAAAGAAGTTGCTGATTTGGTCACATTTCTGTTTCATTCTAATTTGAAGAAATGAGCCCTAGCTTGTTTGGAAGAGAAAATGCTGCAAAAATACTTGTTTATTTTAGAAACTTTTATTAAATATTCAAAACAGAATGAAAGTGATCTAGATCTGGAAGACAGGGGTCATGTTTATAATTAACAACAAAAATCAGGTTGCAGTAGAGATCAAAAGATAAAAGGAATTCACTAACTAGTCGAAAGTTAGAAACACTGCATACATAACCTGATCACCTGAGATACTCTGACTTAATACCAGCCCTGCTGATAAAAGGAGAAATCATAATGGGGTCTCATCTTTCAGAGAGCAAATAAATGCCGTGTGAAAAGAAAACCACAAAAGGATGGTGATTTTACATTTATTTCAAAGACTAAATCGAGTCTTAGATCCTGCAAGCAAGTTTAAACACGCTAATAAGACATTCTGAATGATTCTGCTAACTTTTGCTGTCAGTCTGACTCATGAAGGACCTGACTACTTTCTTTGACAGTTGAGAAGGAACCACTCAGAATAATCATGTGGCAGAGGGAAAAAAAGGGCAGTGTGGCCAAGAGGGACCTGTAATGATGTACTAGGCAATTACAGCTATTTCTTCCAAACCTGCGTCCCACTGAATTCACCTTCCTCTTCAGACGTCACAAATTAGCCCTCCATTAAAGCACCTGGATACCAAAGGGTACATCAGAGTTAGGCCATATTGAGCTGTATTCATTTCCTATTGGCTCCTGTAACAAACTACCACAAACTTAGTGGCTTAAAACAACATACATGTATTATCTTCCAGTTCTGGAGGTCAGAAGTCTGAAACAGGTCTCACTGGACTAAGATCAAAGTGTCACCAGGGTTTCATTCCTTCTGGAGGCTCTCAGGAGAGCCAAAGCCAGAGCGTTCCTTGCCTTTTGCAGCCTTTGGAGGCTGCCTGCACTCCTTGGCTCGTGGCCACTCCCCTCTTCAAAGTCAGTGATGGCTGGCTGAGTATTTCTCACATCGCCTCTCTCTGACACTGACTCTTCTTCCTCCTACTTCCACTTATAAGGACACTTGTGATTACATTGAGCCTACTAGGATAATCTAGGATAATCTTCCTATTTTAAGCTCAAGCAACTAAGAACCTTAATTCCATCTGCAACCTAAATTCCCCATTCTCTATGTCACATAACGAATTTTTCACAAATTCTGGGGATTAATACATAGACATTTTTGAGAGGCCATTATTCTGCCTACCACAGGTACCAAGAATAAAATGAACGTTTTACCTTCCTTTAATTTTCAACAAGAGCATGCTGACTCATGAAAAGTAAAACTTACTCTTTTTTTTTTTTTAGAGACAGGGTCTCGCTCTGTCACCCTGGCTGGAGTGCAGTGGCACAATCACAGCTCACTGCAGTCTCAAACTCCTGGTCCTAGGCTCAAGCAATCATCCTGCCTCAGCCTCCTGATAGCTAGGACTACAGGTGTGCCACCACGCCTGGATAGAATTTTCATTTTTTTGTAGAGATGGGGGCTCGCTATGCGGCCTAGGCTGGTCTCAAACTCCCAGCATCAAGTGATCCTTCTACCTTGGCCTCCCAAAGTTCTGGGAGTATAGGCATGAGCCACCATGCCTGGCCTACTTATTAAGTGACTTTAACATCATTTCAAAAAGTCTAGATTTGTACCTCTCGTCTGTTGCTAACTGTCCAGCCACAGTTTCTCCATACCCTTGGGTGCAGGCACCTCACCTTTAAAATGGGATTAATATAAGATCATGCCAATTCTTCTCCTGTTGTCCCCCTTCCACCTCTAAATCTATGATTCTTTCTATGTTTTCACCTAAGAAAGTCATAGTCTTCTTCTCCCACTAAAAATACATGTTTGCATTGCTCTGAGTATTCCCTTTCTCCAGCTAGTGTAAATGCAAGATCCATTGTTCAGGGAATTTGGTAAGACATTCAACAAATATTAATTCAACACCTACTATGTGCTGGCACAGCATGTCCAGTATTGAACAAAAGTGGCACACTCCCTGTCTTGTGGGGCTTAGCATAGCATTTTCTACTATTTCCTGGGGGGATATAAAGACAAGCTATTTTATATTATTTATGCCCCACTTTCTTTCAATACATATTTGAGAGCATATGATAAAAACATGTATGCAATGGGAATCTTTAAAATTAGGTAGCATGTAACAAAAATGGTTATCATGACAGGTGAAGACCTGGATTGAGGCAGAGACTCAAAGCAGATTTTTTAAGTTTTATACAGGACACCACAGTGGACTAAGTGCTTTCCAATGCATTATCTCTTTGATCCACACTACAACTGGATCAGGTATGGAGAGTATTGTGATCATCCCCAATTTTCAGGTGAGAAATTCAAGTCCAAAAAGCTTCAGTAGCATAGCTAAGGTCATATAATAAGTAGCAAAACCCAGGATGCAAATTCAGGTCTTCTTAATTCAAATGATTTGCTCTCATCACTTCTGTCATCTGGACGCTATTGACTGAGGGTCCTCCTGTCCTGGCTTTCAGGATGGCATGTTACTTCCCCCAACTTTGGGACCCCCTCTTTCTTCTGGTACACTTCTTCCTATCTCCTGACCACACGCATTGCCCAATACTCTCTTCTCACAGCTTTACCCAGCCTCTCTTCTTAAATGGAAACCAAATCTACC
Organism: Avahi laniger; assembly: GCA_963575035.1. NCBI lineage: Eukaryota > Metazoa > Chordata > Mammalia > Primates > Indriidae > Avahi > Avahi laniger. The sequence continues at coordinate 32,650 of CAUYSK010037442.1, forward strand.
TGCCATGATCACACATGAGGAACTCCATTCCCCACAGAGCTCTGTTCCCATCTCTGCCCAACTGAGCATCAAGAATGTCCACCTGCATGGCGTGACCCATGTTCTTCTGCTCCATTCTCTGACCTCAGCTCGAGGCTCTATCTCCCTCGCGGGCACTGCTTTCCAACCTTATAACCTTGAAGTCACTAAACTCCTGTCTCTCCTTCATGCCACGTTCTGTCAAGGCCTCATGTTCCCTTGAGTCCAGTGTAATCCCAGCTCTGGTAAAAGTCACTCCCTCAGGCCCTGGGGAACCTCTGCTGGACAGGCCACACCCTGCTCTCCAAACCCCACCTCGGCCTCCCCACCAAGCACGAAGGATGACACAGTCTGGTGAAGAACTTCCCTCTGAAGTAGACTCAGGTCCTTTCTGTCCCTGGGAAGCACCAGAGACAGACTTGGCAAATAAGTGAAGATGTACTGACCAACGATACACTTTCCACAGCATGTCCACAGTGAAGAAAAAGCCAACCCAGAGATTCTCTTCAGCCACCAAATTAAAGGAGGAGGGTATCAAAAACCTATCAGTGCCAGAGACCAGGCAGCTTGCTAAATTAAGAACTCTCCAAGTCACTAAATCTCACTGGACTTTGAAAATGAAATCTGTGAAAGAGACATTATGAAAAGACATTTGAGATGAAAACCCAAGGAAAAGTGCTGAATGAATACCAAAAGTCTGGTGATGACTTCTAGAACATGGAGACCAAACAGGGCCTGTGCCCTTCATCTTGCGGAGGTCACTGTGCCTGCCTCAGAGAATGCAGGGGCAAACTCCCTCCCCAATCTCAGCTCTGTCTCCCACAAGGGACACGTCGGAAGCAGGCGCATGCCACAGATTAAGCAGCACTAAGCAACACTTTGCAAACAGCCTGTAAACATTAATGCCATATGAATCTTTGATGGCCAATCAGGATGGCAGGGTGCTCTCCAATCTGGAACTCTCACTATTGGAAACCAGATGAAGCAGGGATGCAGCACTGCAAAAATGAGCTCATGTGCACGCACGCACGAACACACACACACATGCACGCGCGCTCGCACACACACACCAGAATTAAGATATAGAGGTCTGAATTCTTTTCCCTATGATAGAAAGGACATGCTTCATATTTCCTTAAAGGTGGGCTGATCCTTAGGCTTCTTTTTACAACTTCCTCACTCTCCTAGTACTTAGAACAGTCTTAAGGTAATAACGGGCACCTAATAAGCACCTGTTAAAATAGGTTGATTATTGTTTTATTCTAAGCTAGGTTCTGACTGCTCTAGTCAGTCTCCACCAGATCAATCAGAGGAATGAGGACAACTTGCTTTTAACTGTTTAACAAGGATGTTATAAATATATGGGCTCCTTAAAAAGTCTGCAGTGAAAAGTAATAATTTTGCAAAATAATTTTTTAATTGTTAATTGTTAATTAATTAATTGTTAATATAACAAGAATGGTTTACATGGCTGGATACTTTCTGGACAGCCCTAGTATATATGTGTACTGAATACTCCAATCTGTTTTAAGAAAATGGTTTTACACACAAAGATGTTTATGGCAATATTAATTTTAATAATCAATACCAAAACATGGAACAATATAGAAATTATTATAGCTATTAAAATTATATTTATATCCATCCCAGCACTTTGGAAGGCTCTTTTGAGGTCAGGAGTTCAAGACCAGCATAGGCCACATAGTAAGACCCCATCTCTACAAAAAATTTAAAAATTAGTGTGTGTAGCTGGCACACACTTGTAGTCCCAGTTACTGGGGAGGCTGTGGCAGGAGGATCCCTTGAGCCCAGGAGTCCGAGGCTGCAGTGAGCTAGGATGACACCACTGCACTCTAGCCTGGGAAACAAAGTGAGACACTGTCTCTTAAAAAATATAAATTATATTTATAAAAAACCAGTGTCCTTGGCCATGAGCCCAAATCTCCAGCAGAGAGGGCATTCCACAGGGGCCCCCTCGGAACTGTTATATAAGGTATCCACATCACTGGGAGGTGTCCCTGCCCATGTTAAAATAATGCAATTTGATGGCTACTGAATGTCTTTCACTCTTTCCAAACTCTGATTTTCACCAAAGCACATATTTTTAAAATATGTGCATCCAATCTTGGCTCTCTGGAGCTTCAGATGGCAACAAATAATCCACATCAGAAATGAAAGAGTAGAACTTCAATGCCCCACTCATGCACCCAAGAAATATTGCCACCTTATCTAGATTTAAGGTTTATGATTTAAAGATAGTTTCCATTAGTCATGCTCTACTGGTTTTTTGCTTTCTCCAGGGCCTGGGTGGTTTATTTCAGCTTGAAGGCATCTCGCCTTTTCTATAGCAGATGCTCACGCTGAGGGATCCTCATCCTGTGTCCAGGGACGCTACCACTGCTGTAATTGTCAAATGTGACAAGGAAATTAAAATTATGAAAAACACTATTATTTTTAAGCCAGAAAATTAGCTTGTTGAAGATCAGTTTCTAAGTGGTAAAACTGAACTGTTCTCAGACTGGAAATGTGAAAAGGGTTTGGGCATGGGGTAAGAATGGCTGAGCCTCCCTCACTTGGTATTCACTGATACAAGTGTGCACAAATAAAACACTGCAGTGCACAAATCTAATACATTAAAGCAGCCTAGAAATGTACATTTTCAGAGACAGCTTCAAAGACACTGCTAATGTTCTATTTTTCAGGCTGGGTGGTAGGCATTCATCTTATTAATCTTTAACAGTAAATAAATGTTATATGCTCTTTTGTATGTGTGATAGGTTTCATAATTTTAAAAAGATCAGACGTGCAATGGAAGCTCAAACTTTAAAAGTGCATATTAGATAGAACATAAATTGAAGGCAGGGAGCCCTTTTTCTCTTCATTTAGGATTTATCAACAGTGTTTATAAGAGTTCATAAAATTTCAGAACTACAAAAGATTGAAGACCATCTACTCTAATGGTTTTCCAGTGATATCCAGAAATAAAATTTCATCTTGCACAGACATGCCATCCACTCCCTGTTCAGAGCTGTGGGTTTTCTTAGCACCGGAAGGTCAATCTGTACCACAGAGGCACGGTCTTAAATCTCCCCACACCTAACACTGCTCCTGGTTCTTCTTTTCTTTCTTGATTCAAGAGCCTCTTTCCCATCGCCTGAATTGCTTCAATAAAGTTACACATTTAATTTGTGTTTCTTCAATAAATTCAAAGAGAAAGTTACAATATGCATTAGAGAGACATATTCTATAATGGTTAAAAGACATTGTGGAAATCCATCATTCTTGGTGGAACAGCACCTTGAAATAACAAAAACTGGAACAGCCAAGCAAGGGGCAAATGGCTAATTATCCCATAAACAACTATGATCAGTGAGGTCAAGCCAAGGGAATGAAGCATTAAAATAAAATAATGGAAGCAAAGGAAAAAAAAAAAAACTCAATGCCTTCTAGAATGCTGAATGCATCAAATGTAAAAGAACTATAAGTGTCCCTGGGAATGAATGATCCATGTACATCAGTCCTGAATGGTCTAACTACTCATTCATAGAGGAGTACTGAAACGGGACTCACTTGCTCAATCATGCTGTTGGCTATAGGCCAAATGCCAGTACAACCATTAGAAAAAAATCAATCTCACAGGCTAATGGGCATGGTGGGAGCCAGCGCTATGCACACCAGACTCCAAACAGTTGGGCACCATAAGCTTTGTGAGCGCTGGTGCTGATCGGTTTCTGCTAGCTTGAAGCAAGAGGTAGCTATTGTTAAATCACCAGAGAGCTCATTTATGTCAGACTTAAAAATCCATATTCATAAAACTGCCTAAATTATACATATTCTACAGTGTTTTCAGGTTTAATTATCTTTGGGCTCACGAAAAGTAAGATATAAATAAAACGACAACATTTTAAGGTAGTAATGGTATTACAACTTGTTTTATTTGTTTTTAAATAAATCACTAGATTTCTTTATAAGCTTTGCTTTAGCAATTGGGGACCACCAATGCTCCGACAGGGACGCTACAAGTTAAAGGAAAATTCAACCAGTCCGAGGCTCTGTATGAGATGTGTCATGGCCCCAGCTGTGTCTGTGCTGTGTTGAATGGCCCTGTGCCCATGCACCCACACACCCACCTGAATAAGGGGAACAACTCTACAAGTGGTCAGGGACCCACACCAGTGTTTCTCAAACTCTAGTGTGCAAACAAATCATCAGGGAGTCTTGTTAAAGTGCAGGCTGGATTCAGCAGGTCTGAGGTGGGACCTGAGCATAATATGCACTTCTAACAAGACCCCCAGCGATGTCCATGCTGCTGGTCCCCAAGCTGCACTTGAAGTAACAAGGATTCAGACATTTAGCCCGATAAACATGATGACCTGAGAGAGAAAATGAGAAAGTGGTTGTCTTGAGTGCCCAAATCTTCCCAATTCTAGCTCCCCTGAGGCAGGGAAGGTTTCTGCCCATGGGAGTCTCATGTCATTCCCACGAGATCATTTTTGTATTCTTGCAATAAACCCCCATCTCATTAAGCTAGCCTGCACTGGCCTCTGTTCCATGCAACCAGAAGAAGCTTAACTAGAACAGACACCAAAGGAATCATCTTCAATCCCAAACACCACTGTCTATGCCATTCTGGGTTTTGCTTTGTTTTGTCTTAAAGGCAGTCCTTTAACAATAGGAAATACATTATTGTGGGTTTAAAATAAAGAAGCAGCCCACTTGTGTGCTCCCCTTTGTATAGTGATTTCCCACTTTATCCTAAGGGAGTAGCCCAGTTATGGAATGATGTCCCAAGTAAAAGGTCAATGATTCCATGGTTACCTAATCAGTGGGCAGCCAGTCCCATACCCCGCTTCTAAACCAGAAGCCCTCCCTGGGTCCAGCTGACAACCAAGTAGGAGAAGAAGAGAGGAAGTCTCCAGGACCAACTGGACCCCAGATCCTGCTGTCTCTGTCTTGCTTTCCCCTTTGTTTCCATTTTGCTTCCTTGATTTTCTCTCACCATGATTGCCAGATGCTTTTGGAGTTTTCTTCTTTGTCAAATGACCCAGCACCATCATTTTATCCCAACGTCTTTAAGTCATTCTAGCCAGACTGTAGTTTTACAACCTCAATACCCACTTCAGTTCTTAGGATAGTGACATAAGAATGTCTGAGGGGTCAATGTGCTCTCTCCAAGTCATCAGCCTTGGTTTCTGCCTAAAATAGCAACTCTTTACACCCAGACGCAAGGTTCGACGAAAAAGTGCTTTATAAATCCTAACACTGGAGGCTCCAGGGGAGCCCTTGGCTATGTAGTCCCACTATTTAACCCCAACGAAGTCCACTAACTAATTACTCTAACCCTTATACCATAACCAAGTCAAGCGACGGCCCTTGGATTTACATGAAAATTAAAATATTTGTACGATAGGCATCATAACTTTACACTTAAAAATACTGCCAGGTTTCTGTTTAGGCTCATAGTCCTGTTTTGCTCACATTCTTATTTTTCATCCCCATCCAAATATGAATGAATCAAAAAGGATAAAGGAGAGTCCAGAGGGAAGCAGGAGACTAACACCAAGATGAACCAATAAACGTGACTGTGACAATGATACGGGTGATGTCATTTTATTTATAATCTGGACTCTACCTACTTCCATAATGGATTTAAAATGGCTTAAAATAAACACATGTACCAATAGTTGAAATAAAGAAAAAAAGAGCTAATCCACATGGAAGAAAGGGGCAATAACTACCAGGAAACAGAGATAAGAATTAGTGTAATGAAGCACTAACTTTGGCTCTGAGCTTTAGGAAACCAAAGCTAAAAAGGAAACATGATAGGTTATGAATTCTCAATTTCATAAATGTGGCAGCAGATGGATTTGTCAGGAGGGACTGTCCATTTTCTACTGCTGAGCTCAAAGAGGAATTTATGGCATGGTTCCTCCATGAAATGCACAAGAATCAGGAATGGCAATTTTACCTGAAGGCAGATGGGCGTTTCTCCCTTTAACTCTTGGGAGAAGCCAAAGCCCTGATGCTGAAATACAGCTCACTGAAGGCATGTATGTGTATAGTTGAGTTAACATAGTCTAAGCATGCTGTTTTCCAGGGCTAATATGATAAAATGGTAGCTCTTGGAGAACGTGGATAACTGATAACTAAACTTTCTTGCCTTCCTCAAGGAAGGATTAAGGTTGTTGGTGAGCATTTCAAGGGCAGTGTGTTGGTACTGTTGACTGATGTTAGGAAAACAAAGCATCCCATGTTGAATTCTCACCAGTAAAGGGGCTTTCACCTTCAACAATGGTTCCTACAGTCAAGACCCACATTATTTTCAACAACAAGCTCTTAATATGTTTTATATCTTAAATAGTTACTTGAAAGATTTCAACCCAAAGTTCTGGACAACAAATAAATATAATTTTAGTCTAGAAAATTAAGGGCAGAGGTTATCTGGCTAACTCAATCACAAAGACACTGCAATGTTGTTCCAGTGGAATAACAAATTCTGACAGAAATTATGTCCTGCTGACAATTCACTGGATTCCGAACAGCTGGGTCAGTGGAAGTCCTGGACGAACTTAATGAAGATCTGTTTTAGGTACAAAAAGAAAACGAAAAGCAAAACCGGTAACAATGGTTACTGGTTACAAAACCCCGGAAAACACCCTCCTAAGACGCTAATGTCAGATGTGGGACAGTTAACATTGAAATATTATTTCTTAAGCGGCCGCCTCTCCAGACCACCTGGGTTTATGACAGTGCCGTGTTCAGGAGATGGGCCAGGCTTCCCTTTGCTCTGGCTGAAACCGGGCATCTAAGTTGCCCTCAGATAGAAAAGGGACATTTAGCTGCCATTTTAAAAGATGAAAGAAAGGCCAGGACAGAGCTTTGCTTCCTGAATTCCAAAACTGAAACGTGATCTGCCCAAAGGTGGTCATTACTCACTCCAGCCTGGCAGTAGGAAATGATGCGGTACAAGGTTTGGAGTAGCATTAAAAATAGGATCAGTGATCTGGGTGTATGCAGGGATACATGTCTCCCCAGGATCTAAGACTACAAGTCTTTAAACCCACCCCCAATTTTTATTTCAGATGAAGAAATTCTGGTGTTTTAAGAAGAAAAACAGGCACAGAGGCTTAAGAAAATGTCTACCCAACTAATTAACCTGGAATATGAGGAGTAATCAGAATGAATCATACCAGGAAAATTCAGGAACAGTGTTACCCTTGTTACCAATGATGTTAGCATATTTGTATATTGTTTTGTAGTTTACAAAGTACTTTATATTTTCACCTATGGTAGTATCTCATGTAATTACAATAAGCCTTTGAGTAGAGCCATGAGTAGATGAGAAGATTAAGACAAGCCAAGTGACCTGCCCAAAATCACATAGCCAGAGAAACAGCCATGTCAACACTGAAACCCAGCTCTTCCAACTCCAAAGCCTTTATCATAGACATGAGGGCCCATTTCTGTTAATGCAAATCCAAGCAGTATGGTATTTTTTAAAAATCTTCTCATAGCGCAGAGAAAAAAAATTCTTTCATGAAAAATTTGTGGGCCTTAGCTATCCTTAAAAAAACCCAAAACTTAAGATGCTCAGATTGTTTATAATGGATGGCACCAATAGATAACAATGTAATCTGTTTCTGTCATAAACACCTAATAGGTTGCATTTATGTTGGGTTATATATATATTCTTTTCCGAGTCCTCACTTCTTTGAATTGTAGTTATTACTACATATATGGAGGGCAGTTTGACAACAGGAATTAAAGGTCTTAAAAATAGATATGCTATTTGGGAACGTCCACCAAAATTTAAATGTGTATTACTCTAACGATTCCTCTTTTAGGAATTTGGGCTAAAGGAATAGAGAGAAGTACACACAAATATAAGTAACAGGATTCCTGACTATTGCTTATACTGATAAATTACAGATTTATTATTATTTTCTTCTCTACTTTGTCTTTATTTTCTGATTTTTTTCTTCTCTTTTCTTTTTCTTTTTCTTTTTGCTATGAGCCTGTGTTTCCTTTAAAATCAGAAAATAAAGCAATTTTTAAAAGGGATGAGAGAAAGGAAGAGTAACTTTTGACACAACAAATCTACTTTTTCCTAAAGAGTCAGATGAGGGTTTTCAAATATGTATACGAAAGAGGTACATCACCATATTTTTTTTATAACAGTGAAAAACTGGAACAAAACTAAATTTCTATCATAACAGTATCTACCAATCATAATACCTTCATAGGATTAGCCATTACGTAGTTATTAAAATGTTGATGCTTGCTTTTATTATTGAGGTAAAGGAAGCCAATTATAAAATAGGATGTACATAGTGTTACCTCATTGTGTATATGCATGTAACTGCACGTATATACCTGCAGAGGAAAAAGACTTAGAAGGCTGATAGTAGTATGAGATTAGCCCTGGGCGACAGTATAACACAACAGCTATGTTAGGCAAGGACTCAGTACCAGACTGTCTGAGTTTGAATCCTGACTGTGCCATTTTCTAGATGTAGAATTTTTTTTTTTTTTTTTTTTGAGACAGAGTCTCGCTTTGTTGCCTGGGCTTGAGTGAGTGCCGTGGCGTCATCCTAGCTCACAGCAACCTCAAACTCCTGGGCTCAAGCGATCCTTCTGCCTCAGCCTCCCGAGTAGCTGGGACTACAGGCATGCGTCACCATGCCCGGCTAATTTTTTCTATATATATATATATATATTTTCAGTTGTCCAGATCATTTCTTTCTATTTCTTAGTAGAGACAGGGCCTTGCTCTTGCTCAGGCTGGTCTTGAACTCCTAACCTTGAGCGATTCGCCCGCCTCGGCCTCCCTGAGTGCTAGGATTACAGGCGTGATACACCGCGCCCGGCCTAGATGTATAATCTTAAGCATGTTAACCATGTTTGTGCTTCAGTTTTCTCATTTATAATGACAACACTGCCTGCCTCGTGGGCCATTATGAGGAATAAACATGTAAAGCACTTGTTTAGCAGAGCTCCTGGCACACAGTGAGTGCCACGCACATGCTGTCATCACCATCATCATCCATGGCTTTTTTTTTTTTTTTTTGGTCATTTGTATCTTCTAAGTTTTCTATACTTTGTTTTTAGTGTTACATGGATTACTTACGTAGCATTTAAGAATAACTGACAGCAGGGACTCAGACAGATACTTGTACACCCACATTCACAGCAGCATTATTCACAACAGCCAAACAGTGAAAACAACCCAAATGCCCATTAACAGATGGATAAACAAAATGTGGTCTGTACACACCATGGGATATTATTTAGCTTTCGAAAGGAATGAAATTCTCATACCTGCTGCAATATGGATGGACCTTATGCTAAATAAGTCAAACACAGAAGGACAAATATTATAAGATTCTGCTTATCTGAGGCTTCTGGAGCACTCACATTCAGAGACAGAAAGTAGAAGGGTGGCTGCCAGGGGCTGAGAGGAGGGAGAACGGGGAGTCACTGTGTAAAGGGTACAGAGTTTCAGGCTGAGAAGATGAAAACGTTCTAGAAACGGATGGTGGTGATGGTTGCGCAACAATGTAAACGTACTTAATGCCACTGTAGTATACACTTAAGATGGTTAAAATGATTAATTTCACATTATACATATTTTATCCACAATTAGAAAAAATATCTTATAGCCCCACAACCTTTAGGCTTAAGAACAGAATTCTTCCCAGGCCATTTATTTAGACCCCAGCATGCACTCAGCTCTCCTGGAGGGACAGAGGAGCAATTTAGAGAATGTTGTCTCCTAAGAGAAAGAGGGCACCAAAGAGTAAAAAGGCTCATCTTCCCATCCCCCAGAGTCTCCTAAATCTCTCTCTTGGTCAAAGTCCCCTCTGTCCCACTTCTCTTTCCCCAGCACACCCTTGCACTGAAATCAGGGATAAGCCTGAAATATGTTCTAATCAACAATCTTTTTTCTATGGAAAAGAATTTAAAGGTTAAATGTAAACTTTGAGATCTACCTAAAAGAGTCAAATTGAACATCACTTACCTCTACAAAAACCTTAGTCTAACGGACACTCAGACTGTGTTCCCAGGGACAAGGTTAGTCTCCATGTCTCTTTCTTTCCTTTGCAGAGAGGTGCATCTTCCAAGACAGAGCTAACTCTTCTTTTTAGATTAAGTACAGCTCATCTGTCCTTTTTTCTGCAAACTGCTTTATTGACACCAGGGATCACAAACTCAAATGTCTACAGGGACCAAGCAGAGCAATATGGGTTTAAGACCATAACAGGGAGTGGTGGGGACTGAGGCAAAGTGAAGAGTGCCTGCCTGTCTGAAGGGGCAGCTCCTACTATGCGTAGCAGACTGTTTCCACGTAGGAATGCATGTTCAGTGCTGCCAAATCTTCCGTTTTTCAAAAGAATTATAAAACTCAGATTTTGATGTATAGCTCCCCAAAGTCAATACAGATAATATATAGTTTTATTTTTGTTGTTTGCTTTTTCAAGAAAATGCAGTGTGCACCAAATATAACACTTCTTCATGGGGCTCGCTTTCATGACATCTGATTTGGAGATCTGTCTACAGGCAACAAAATCCTAACAAATGAGGCACGCCCGTCAACCCTTCAAATGACACAGGGAGGCTATGAACAGCGAAGGCTACTTCTCAAAACCTGAAGCTTTTCTCTCCTGGCTGGATATTCTCCATTTGCTTCTCCAGAACAACTCTCCACCCTTCTCGCCCTGCTCTGTGCCCTGGGAGGCTGCCCCCTCAGACTAGATCTTGTGGCTCTCTATTCCCTGGGGTTCATTTGGGTCATCCTGTGGGATGGCAGCAGGAAACTGGAGGGAGGGAAGAGAAAAAGGCTGGAGTGTTACCCCCCGTGGCTCCTTCCCTGCCAGCTGCTTTGGCAGTGGCCCCAATCTTCTGCCTAAGGCCTCAGCTTCTAGGAAAGCTGGCCTTTCCTACAGAGAAAACTTTCACAAGGTTACAGCAGAGTCTCCATTTCCTTGTTTCTTTAGGACTGGAGTGGTAATGGCATTCTGTTGTTGCTAACTTTGGGATGCTTTGCCAACTCTTGTTGATCTCCCTGAATCCTGCTTACATCTTTGTTAGTAGACCCTCCATTAAGTCTTCTCATTTACCCATCTCTTTCCTGCCAGGACCTGACTGATGGTCTTCCCATGCCACACTAAACAGACAAGACCAAGACCCCTCCCTTCCAGACCCGAGAGTTTCATTCCACAGAGGATCAACTACAGAGGTTACCTGGATTTCATTTTTTCTAGGTTGAGAAGATATTATTTCTTGAACCTTTCATGAATTCTAATTTCTAAATCACAGTTTTCAATTACTAAGATCCTTAGACTAGCAGTCCCACTCTGGAACAGTTAAAATGAAAGGTAAAAAACAGTATCTTCCCATTAAAAATACAATTTGGAAATCAAGTATGCTCCACAAGACAAAGATCCTTTTCTTACATTTTCCTAAAATGCCCGCATAAGAACATGAATATGTTTTACGATTTTGAATGGTAAGTACCATTAAGATATGTTATATTAAAGATTCTCCTCTCAGTTAAACTCATTCAACACTTTTAGTGCCCTGCTTAATCCAAGGATCTAAATATCCAAGAATCACATGCTAGAAGTCTACATTAAAAGGGACACTACTGAGTGACCCTCTTCTCCTCTTAAGACTGTTCCTTGGGTCCTTGCATTACAGTTAGAAACTCAAGGACTTTAGTCAGCCTTACTAGATTTTTAGTTCATTTCATCATTTATTCAACAAATACCTATATAGTACTAACTCTGCACCCCAATTTGACTCTGGGGCTGTGAAGATAAGAGGACCGTGACCTCAAGGAATCCAACATCCATGTGATTGTACACTTATAAGACAATGAGATAAGGCTCTAGTGGAGAGGTGGTCAAATGTGAGAAGAATATCAACAAAGCACTTGCTAAGACAGTCTGCAGAGCTAAAACAGCTATACTTTAGAAGTGACCTTTGTGTTGGGACATGAAAGATGAGAGGGATGTTGTCAGATGGAAGAGAGGAAGGTATTCCAGATGGATGAAAAAGCATTTGCAAAACACCAAAGAATGACAGGGCAAGTTTTACAAGTTTGTACTCCTAAGACTCATGGCACAGAGTAGGTATTTTTTCAATGAATGAATACAGTGGGATTTCACATACAAAAATTTCACCATCTTCATTATTTACAGTCCTGTCATGGTAGTAATATAATTATCATCTACAGTTGGCCCTAAACTGGAAATAGGTCTTAGGAACCACATTATTTGCAGCATTCTTAAAATTAAAAAAAAAAGGGCTTAGTGTTAGCAATGTACATTCCTGTCCCCTAAATTCCAATGCAAAAAATTAAGCTCCAACAAGTTGCTGATATGTTAGTATGGCTGAGACTAGTTTAATATTTTAAATTCATTCATGATTTAGTCATCTTGTCATAGTGACTATTTTAATGTGTTCCCAAGGGGAAAAGTACAACCACCAATTAAATCTGATTCAATGATAAAAATTTAACCTCTGAATAATAAAAAAAATTGGGGCTTTTACTCCTTCCTTTTCATAAGATTCCCTTCTGCTAGAGTTTCCCATTCCCAACAAGTTCTGTCTTGTTATTTGTACTCATCATCTTACCTCTAACCAGGAGAAACTACATGTGGTCTGCATATTTCAAAGATCTGAACACTCACTGATTGTCTAATTAACACTAGCAACTTAAAAAGTAGCATTTTTGTTCTGTGTCTTACGTAGATAATATACGCTTAATAGGCAGAGAGAAAACCACGATGAGCATAAACATCACTGTTACCAGTGGCCATCTAGTGGGCAGGGCTATAGGGTATGGGAGACTTCTAGTCTCTCTGCTATCCATCTCTATTATAAATCTCTGAAAATCTACTTTTTTTATAGCAACCATATTTTACTTGTGCAATAGAAGAAACAAAGACATTTTCTTAGAGTAGGTAGAGTAGGTAGGCACATGAGTCATCTTCCTGTACATGATCTGGTCTGGAAATTTCAGCAGATACTGCAGAAGAAATCCCATCATAACTGGGGTGGACAGTAATCTTTGCTTCCTTTTCACAGGACACCAGTAATCTAACCACCACTCTGATTCTCCTGCACCCGGCGTCTCCTCCCACGGCTTACAGTGGGCCAGACCTAAGAAAACCATCTCTCTCCACTGCCTGATAAAGCACCTCCTTAACAGAAAAGCTGCATGCAAGGCCTCACCATTTAAAGACACTGGGGTGTTTTTAATACCAAATATATTTGTTAAAAAAATTAATTTAAATCAGCTAGAGGAAAGCACCTGTACATATTGGTTTCAAGTACACTTTAGATGGTGACTATTCCAGTCTTTAAAAGGGGGGCATTTTTCAACCAAAATTAAGCATTGTAAAATAATTTTCCAGAGGGCAAAGATTATAATTTCTCCTGAAATAATTTTCTCTTTCCTTCCTCTGCTTGCCTCTTAAATAACCTAGAATATAAATATCATCTTCTTACATTGACAGTTTTCAGTTTTATATTCTCTAAAAAAATGAATTAGAATACATAACTGTTACTGTAATTCATTTGAGACCCATTCTGGCTAATACAAAAAATTCCTGATGGATACAGAAAAGAAAATGACAAAGAAACCAGCCACAGATATTAAATACAATAAAAACCCCGGAATACAAAACTTAGTAATAATCAAGAATTACTTAATCATAAAGAAATTAATTAGGTTCTCCAGGAAGCAAGAATAATAATTATGACCAGAAGAACAAAAACACAAGCATCCATAATTATAGAAAACTAGAAATCATGTAAATTTTCAACAATAGAGAAATGGTTAAATAAATTATATATCATCCAAACCAGGGAACCATATGCATCCATTATAAACCACATATTCAGAATGGCAGAATGCTGATAATTACTGAAGCTGAATGTTGGATATTCAGGGTTTATTATATCATTCAATTTTTTGAATGTCTATATCTAAAATTTTCCATAAAAGATGTAAACATGTTTTCTAAGACCATTTAGTAACAGAGGAAAATGCTCATGATACAACATTAAGTGAAATGTGCAGGGGAAGGGGGAGGAAAATACAAACTACATAAAGTACATGGTTCCTATGTTGTTAAAAACACACGTAAACACAAAGAAGACGGCATAAATGCTCTAATGTGGTGGATTGTTACAGTATTAGATGGCACGATCAATGACAATGACTGATTTTCTTCTTTTACTTCTCTATATTTAAAAATGTGTGAACAATGAAAATGTTTCACTCTGGTAATTAGCAAAATGACAGACAGGAAAGGATGCATATTTGCGGAAGGAAAGAAGACAGGAGAGCACGGACCTGGAGTGTGAGCTCGCTGTATGTGTACCAAGTGTAGGATGAGAAGAAGCTAGAATGAGTTTACCATCTGAAAGCAGCTTCCAAGCCATTTGAGGAGATAACTCAAACATAAGAAGACACTTAATGCTACCAGGCTGCAGATAAGTGTTGCATGAGATGTTCTCACAAGTGCCAGGGTAGTTTGAAGAAATAGAAGTCGCAGAGCTGTGGTTAACAGGGACCGATGAACAGGGCCATCCCAAGGCTACAGGGAACAGGGCTCTGAAGGACGGTGGGATGGGCAGAGGGGCAGATGGGGGACCTCTGGGGAGGAGCACAGTTAGAGCTTAAGGGACACATGGAGGAAAAGGGAAAGTGGCACACAAAGCAAGTTACTTCCGCTGAAACAGGCTTCATGGAGAAAAGTGCTGAGAAATACGGCTGCAAAGTTAGGTTAGAGCAAAGGTTTTCAACCCCATCGGCCTCCGTACCCCCTTCACAATTCTAAAATGAAAACCACAGATAATATAATCTAATCTGCATATAATTTTAATAAATCAACGCTATGATCTAGCTGTGACATAAAGGAGAAGTATGCTAGCACAAGAGGTATAGACAACATAATGAGGTGGTCAGCTCCTTGCCCCTCAGTGACAATCGCTATGCGTGTGACAGCTGTGCATGCTGACCCACACACTGATTTCAAAACCACAAATAATAATGCCAATGTGGGGAATGACTGTTGGTAAACACAGGCTTCCTTACATTTAAATTGTGCAAAAAACATCGTTTGCTTATAGAGTTGGTTTTAATTTCTGATGACTATCAATAGGTTTTTCATTTTCCTGTCGCCTGGTGGACATTTGAAAGTCGAGTGGGATGTGGGGCGATCGGTCTGTGCATTGCAGGACTTTCAGCATCCTTGCTGCCGCCCACTAAATGCCAGTAGCATACCGCGTCTTAACACTGTGAAATTTTACAAATTTCTAAAGTACCCCTAGAGGCTAGGATCACCCTTACTGAGAACCACTGGGGTACAGCTACAATCAGCATTTCTCACCAGGCACACCACTGCCATTCTGGGCAGAACAACTTTTCTCGTGCACGGCTGTCTCATGTATTGCAGGATATTAGGTATCCCTATCATCCTTTGCTAAAAACCTGTCATGGTGATCACCAAAAAGTGCCCCTCATCCATCCTCTTTGGATGCTGCCTTTGGGAGACACTGACAGATCTTGGAAGGCTTGAAGGACAAGCTGCTCAGCAATTGAAAAAGTCTGAAATAAGGAACTCTAATTTTTAAAACTTCTAAATTCCTCTGTGATGTCTCTCTCAGAGAGCTGAAGTTCAGAATCATGTGACTATTAAAGCAGAAAAAGAAATCTATAATAAAAGAGACTTGGAACATTTACTAACATTTGACTGTTTCTCAAACCCTAAGGCAACCATGTTGCCTGGTGATCTGAGAAATACAAAGCTCATGAGTTGATCACATTTGAGTTTTCATGCCACTCATAGAAAGGTCATAAAAGGAATGTAATGTCACTCCTTAGAAAGGTTCAGTGCAACTGACAGGGTGGCCACCACCAGCTAGGAAGGAAAGGAGAGGGGAGGACTCAAGGAGAGAGAAGAGGGAAGGGAAAGCTACCTCATCAGTATCGCCCCACCTTCCATAACCCAGGCCCCGCTTAGGGAGACATTTTAAAGAACTTTCTGTCCCTCTCCCCTGCTTTATTTTTCTTATAGCACTTATCACCTTCTAGAGTGCCAGCCACATCATAAGCATGCAAATATGCAGTAAATTCATTCGTCCAACAAATAGCTATTGTGTGCCTGCCATATTCCGTGTACTTCTTCCGATGCTGGGGGAAAGCAGTCAACAAAACTGACAACACCCTCCTTTCACGGACCTTGCATCCTAGAAGAGGGTTCAGATGATAAACAGATGTGTAATGTAATATGTCATGTGGTGATGAACACTACGAATAAAATAAATCAGGGTAAGAGGTTTAAAGAGGATTGTTGGGAAGGCTTTTCCAAGAAGGAGACATCCAAGCAGAGACCTGAAGGATGTGAAGTGAGCCCGCAGACAGTTAGGGCAAGAGCAGTTGATCAGAGAGAACTTCTGCTTTACATGAAAATTCAATTTAAGATTATCATGATTAGCAAATCATGCAAAACAAAAAACCAGAGCAATGGGCTTTACTTTGAAATTAGGGAAGGGGCTGTGTCTTATATACAGCCGTATCCTCAACTTACAACACAGTATGTGTTCTTTTTTTTTTGGAGACAGAGTTTGACTCTGTTGCCTGGGCTAGCATCAGCCTAGCTCACAGCAACTGCAAACTCCTGGGCTCAAGCAATCCTTCTGCCTTAGCCTCCCGGGTAGCTGGGACTACAAACACGCACCACCATGGCCAGCTAATTTTTCTATATATTTTTAGTTGTCCCGCTAATTTCTTTCTATTTTTAGTAGAGATGGAGTCTTGCTCTTGCTCAGGCTGGTCTCAAACTCCTGACCTCAAGCAATTCTCCTGCCTCAGCCTCTCAAAATACCAGGATTACAGGCGTGAGCTATGTGTTCTTTTATTTTATTTTTATAAAAAACATAGTTCTGAATAGGCACAAATGAAAACTAGTGAATGAATGACACAAGCTACCTTATTCCCTCCCAGAAGGACATGCATACTTCCCAAACGGAAAATCACGGACTCCAAATGATTTTAATATTACTTGGCTTATTAAATAATTTTGCTTACTAGTTGAGTCTTGCTACTTATACTGTTAGCATAAACTTGAGGCAGAAAGGACCAAAAAAATATCAACATGGAAAATCCAACCAAAGTATCCATACCACATATGGCTATAAAATTCAGACACACTGGAGTGAACACAGAAGGCTTTTGACCCAGTCGGTGTCTGTGAATCAGAGAACTATCCGCTCTGAACGACCTACAGCAGTCACTGTTTCCATCCTCATCTCCAGGCATTCCTGATACATGAGTGTGTAAACTACTCCATCTTTAAAAAATTTCACCCACAATGACTCGTTTATCCATTTTATAATAACTCTTGTCTCACCTCGAATGTGTCTTAAGTTGGTATAAAATAGACCAAAATTCAAACTGAGAACTTTCTAGGATAAAAGTACTAATTTGAGCTCTTTGACATACTGTTCAAACAGACAATGCAAACACAAAAATGTTGTAATTTTTACTATATAAGTTGTATAAATGTTAATAACTTAATATTCTTTTGAGAGGACTAAACTAAAATTGAGCAGCTCTTTTCCTTCCTTCTGGAAAATCAAACAATACCACACAGGGGTAGAAAATAAACTTTTGATAAAAACATCATTTGCTCTTAAAAATCTTTTTCTGCCAGGCAGGTTGGCTCATGCCTGTAATCCCAGCACTTTGGGAGGACTGCGTGATCCCAAGAGTTTGAGACCAGCCCGGGCAACATAGGAAGACCTCATCTCTACAAAAAACTTTTAAAAAAATTAGCCACTTGGGCCCAGGAGTTGGAGGGTGCAGTAAGCTATGATCACACCATTGCACTCAAGACTGAGTGTCAGAGTGACAGCCCATCTCTGAAAAAAAAATTTTTTTAATCCTTTTACACCAAAAGACTGCATAAAAATTTAAAATTTCCACACATCAAATTATACTATACAAAAAATGGAAGGGAATCCATATGTGTGTATATATAAAAAACAAAGAATGCTAATAAATAGAAAAAGCAAATGTTTTAACAGAAAAGGAGAAAGAAGAAAAAAATAAAAACTACAACTGGACCATAAATATATGAAAAAGTATCATCGAAGAAATACATCTGAATATAATAAGAGCCTCTAAAATCGACAAAGGTTTCTTTTGTTTGTTTTTAACAATATCCACTGTAGAAAAGAATGTACAAGAAGTAACATACTTAAACGTTCATAGGAACATTCATTGGCCCAACCTTTCAAAGGATGTTATGGTTAACTACTATATATGAAAATTTTTAAAGATGTATGATCCAGAAATTGAACTTACTGGAATATATCCTGAGGTAATAATCATGCTTTAAAGGATGTTTATCACAGCATTGTAAAAAACTGGAAATAACCTAAATGTACAAGTGTAAGGGTTTGGTTTAATAAATTATGGCACAGACATACCATGGAATGCTACCCGATCATTTACAATACTGTTATAAAAGAATTTATGACGGTGCATTAAAATATTAATGGCATATTAAGTTTAAAAAGGCAGTTTAGATATATTTTTTCACCAAACAGCATATATACCACTG
This sequence comes from Avahi laniger, assembly GCA_963575035.1. Taxonomy (NCBI): domain Eukaryota; kingdom Metazoa; phylum Chordata; class Mammalia; order Primates; family Indriidae; genus Avahi; species Avahi laniger. The sequence goes on from CAUYSK010037442.1 coordinate 51,306, forward strand.
TACAATTTGTTCATATGGTACTAATTTTGTATATTTGGGTAAAAAATTTGTTTGTGTATTTATGTCAGAAAGAAGACACTAAATATATTCAGTAATATGAAAAATGGTGAGGTAGAAGAATCATTTGAGGCCAGGAGTTCAAGACCAGGCTGAGCAACATAGCGAGACCCTGTCTCTACAAAAAAAAAAAAAAAAATTAGCCAAGCTCAATGGCACTGTAGTCCCAGCTACTTAGGAAGCTGGGAAGTCAGAGAATCACTTGAGCCTAGGAGTTCAAGGTTACTATGACTGGGCCACTGCACTCCAGCCTGGGTGACAGAGTGAGACCCTGTCTCTAAAGAAAAAAATAGGATTATAGGTGTTATTTATGTGATTTTCTCTCTTTTTAAAATCTTTCTATAATAAAAATGTAATTCTTCTTACAAGAATGCTATCTTTTTAAAAACTCTTCAACCCAATTTGTTAGGACCTGATTTGTGCAATTTGATAAATTTTTTCGGACACAGAAGAAAGTACACTTAATAAAATAGACTTCTTAGAAACAGAGTTTGTGTCAAGTTCCATTTCATACATTTAATAATGCTTCTAATTCTTTATGTTATAATCTTATCTAGTGTAAACTTAGATCAGAACATTTATTTTAATCAGAAAACATGTTAACAATTGTGTTGCCAAGCAATTGGGTAAAGGGCAGTAACAGAATGATCTTCTATTTCAAGTAATTAAATCATATTGAAAGTTAAATGATAACCCAAACATAATTATCTAGCTCAATCCATTGAACAAGCTGTACTTTGAGTGCCTACTATGTGTTAAACACTGTACGGATAATTAATTTGACAGAGCCCTCTTCAATTCTTTGGACCAGAGATCAAAGAAAATCCAAGTCTAAGGGGTTAATTTGAACAGTTGTCCCTAAACCTAAAGCCCAGCAAAACTACAGCTCCTGTGATAAAAATTCCTCTGCTGCGTAAAGAAGACCCTGGATATTTTATGCCTCAGCTGCTATGTCTTATCTGTAAAGCTCTCCTACTCCCGCACACGCAACACGCTCCGTCCTAAACCCAAACCTCAACACTGAAATGCAATTTGCCAAAAATGAAGTCAGTCTAGCACGTAATCACAACTCCAATGGTAAAATAATGCAATGCTTTATTTGAATCAAATTCCAGTGAAAGCAGGCCAACTGAAGCCACCTGTTACACACATAGAACCCTCTTTTAGAAGTTCAACAACAAAATACTACAAATATTCACTGCTTATGAAATTGCTCAAAGGTCACGGTTAAAGAGAAGGTTATCAATGGGACAGCTGGTAATGGACTAGCTGTATTTAAAGACTGCACACCTGCATTTTAGAAGGCACTGGTAATTGAGAACATTGTGATGTGCTATCACTACATTGCTGGAGAAAATTAATGGAAAATATTACTAGGTCTATAATTCTTAAGAGCATTACATTTGATAATTTAACTGGGAAAACCAAAATCATTTAAATTCTATAAAATACTATTTGCCTGAACAGTCTGCACACCTTTTCAAAAGGTTCGTTGAATAATACCCGTGTTACAAATAACCTCTTTCACCTCCTGTAACAACAGACTAGATTTTCAACAGCTGTCAAAATAGATTTCAGTACCCATTCTACTCAAGTGTGTTAGAAGAAGATCTTAAAACTGTCAAGGAGTGTCAGGATGTGGGTAACTTAGTATAAAATGTAACCGAGCTGACTCCACCAACTACAGAGAAAAGGAGAAAGCTCAAATTAGCTCAGAGAAAAAAGATCAATCAAAGGGAGAAGGATGAGGAGAAGAAAGTCCTAACTCCATGCTCTGATAATATGGGTTTTCTCTAATAGGAGACTACAGAACAGAATTCTGAAAAGGCATCTCATTCATTCCATGTAACAGATAAACACCCATGTGCCTCTCGCTCTGCCTGTACTGGGGTCACCACCGGTTCAAGACAGGGTTGCCAGATTCTGCAAATAAAATTCTAGGATGCCTCCAGTTAAATTTTAATTGTAAATACACCATGAATAATTTTTTTAGTATAAGCACACCCCATTATTTGTGTTGTATGTGTAGTTCAAATTGAATTAGGAGTCCTGTAATTTCTCTGGCAATCCTACACAAGGGGAATAAGCATAGGCCCTTCCCTCCTGGATCTCTAAAATGGTAATTAAAAGGTAAAGATGTTATCTTTTTATTTAAAAAAAATCTTTTAAACTACACAAAAGTTAAACTAGCAGCACAATTTACTCTCATATACATTTCACCAAGATTCATCCATGCTTTTTGTCACCTTATGTATAACATTTGAGAGTAAGCTGCAGACATCACGTCCCTTCATACTAAAGACTTCAGCATGTGTCTCCTAAGAAGGACATTTCCCGATGTGACCAAGGTATAATTATATTGTAAGGTCATTTAAAATTGATTTAATATTATCCCTTATTATAGGGACCACATTTAAATTTTACCAGTTGTCCCAATAATGGTCCTTTATGGTAATGTTTTTCCTAATGCAGGATACAATTCAGAACCCCATGTTGCATTCAGTTGTCTTATCAGTGGTTTCTTTTACTCTGGAACAATTCCTCAGCTAACATCATAGTGATTTCGATCCAGAGTGCCAAATGCTGAGCTGGTGATCTGCAGAGGTGGTGTGAGAGGTCAGGGAATGACGAGACACCTCTTCCTCTGTCTTTGCACAAACATACCTGCTCTATTCAAGGACTAAATGAACACCATCAGCCTGTTCGAGGCTGATGAACACCACTTGCCATTTAAACTCTTGGAAAGTTCAACGAAATACCCAAGCAACTCCTATTTTAATTGTAGGAGTCTTTCCCTCTCTCAATAAGAAGATAGGAGAGTCATTAAAAAACAACAAAAACCAGCAACAGCAATTCTTGTCAAAATTTTTCCTGTCTAAAATGTTGTGAACTAAACATATATATACCATAATTATTTCCATATAGCCCACCAGAAGCTTAATACCAGAATCACACAGAAGGCTCAAGTTTGACCTTACAGCTCAGAATTTCAGTATTTTAACTGTGCTCAGATCATGTGCAAACACCACAATAATTTGGAAAGTGTTCTAACACGGCTCTTTCTGCCACAAAAAAGAAAATGTGAAAGCAGGGAAGTTTTGCTAAAACAATAACATCAAAGAACAATGACAAGAAACTGTTCTCCTTTTCCAACCAACACTTGTTCAATAAAAGGTAGAGGGAGAAATAATATTAAAGAATAAAAAGCATGGTATAATTATTTTCTTATTTAGCTGAGGTATGTAAAAATACTCAAAGGTTTTGCATTGAATGGGTTTAAGTTAAATAGTAACTTTTATTAAAGGTTACCTTTATAAAAAGAAATTTTTTTAATTATCACAAATTTTTAAAGAATTCAGACCACCAATTTATGTATAGATTCCCTATGACATGCTTTAAATGGCTCCATGACCACTCAACAGTGGAATATTTACAGGCAAGGGTGTAGCGGTCACAACACAACATTTTATGTAACTGTCCCCAAAAGAAATTCTTTAGCACCGACAACCAAGTCCTTTATACTTGAAGAGAGTGCACTCAATGAATGAATCGATTAAAAAGACGAAAGTGGACACAAACTTAACTTTGACAAGTTACAGCCAGGCCAGCCTGTGGGGACTTTGGGCCACGCACTGTAAAGTCCCAATTGAATCACTGGAACCAGATTTGCTCAGGCCCAGAGGTGGCTGGTGTTCATCAAGAGAACCACGTGCTTATTTCAGTTCTTGCTAACAAGGTAAAAGCTCTGAGAAAGAAACCATGGTTATCTTTTCCTGGACCTTTTAAATATCCACATTCGTGGGTGTTTAAATTTTATCCCGTTGTTTCCATTGGTCCTTTGAGAATAATGTCACCCTGCTTTTGTATAACATGACACAGCTTACAAAGCACTTCACACACGTATAAATATTCAAGTGCCTCCACCATCCTCGCTTCTCTGGCCACATCCTGACTTCTCCATGTCCCTCAAAGTGTATATCAGAATTGCCACCCAGACTCCAGGGACTAGAGCACAGATTTGTTCTGAATACAGTAACTGTATTAAAAAGCTCGGTGGTTTTGGGGGCAGCCATATTGTGACATTATTCACACTAAACTCTAAGTCTACTAAAAGCCAGAGGTCCTCTGCACGTGTGCTATTACTGTACCACGCCTCCTCTAACTCAGGTTTAAGGGATGCTGAGGTAGGAGCTACGCCTTAGGGCTTTATACGTCATCCTGTTAAACTCAAATATTTTGATCATGATCTTGTCATCAAGCCATCAGTTATGCCTCTAGGTTCATCCACAGATTTGACAGATATACCTTCTCAGTCCAGATTACACTGCAGCCCTTGCTGTGGCCACCAGCTTCACACAGGTATAACCAGACAGCACCCTGCCTCAGTTGTACCACTTCTGAGCCAGAAATGGCTCAACACTCACACATGTACAAATGCGGAAGTGCAGAGGCCTTGGCACCCTGGGGCAACCCTTGATCAAGGGAAGGGAAAACCAGTAGATTTATACCCACCTCTTCCATCCTTCAGCCACTTCTTCCAAGGTGCATTCCACGGGGCTCCTCACGGGATCCCTGTGGGATTAAACCCCAGCTGCTGACAGCAACGACCAGCTTGAGAACATGGGCTTGCGTCGGCTCTTCCTTTCCCCCTGTTTCTCTCTTCCTAGCCCCCTTTCCTGCTGCCAGGGAGAGATGCCCAAAATAAATCACCTGCACAGCAGCCCTTGCCTCAGGCTCGGCTTTCTTGGGGACCTCTGGGTAAGTCCCACTCCATCACTACCAATGATAATGTTGAATGTGAGCCCTGAGGCACAGCGCCGGAGCCCTCCCTTCAGGCCGACAGCGGTGGAGCCAGGCCTGTCACTCACCGGAAGCCACACAACTGGGTTCTCACCTGCCCCCATTTCTTCATTTGATTCATCAGGAAATAAGGGCCTTGTCAAAGGTCATGTAGAAACTTAGATATAGGATGCCCGACAGAATCCCTGTGATCTGCCCAGGACACAGAAGTCTCTCAGGAAATGCTATCTCCCTTCCTTCCCCATTCCCCCACCAAAAAGAAAACACATTAGTTCGCCAGGGCCCATTCTTCCCATTCTGAGGAAAACCATGCTGGTTCCCATTTCCTCATCCATATGCTCACAAATCATGTTTTAAGTACGCTACTGGTATCTTGCACTGGACCAGTGTTGACCTCACGTGTTCCTGCAGTGTATGGAACCTACCTCCTCCTTCCTTTTCTCTTTCTCAAACTGAAGACAATGTTATTTATCTCGAGGCTTCTGATGTTTCTCCTAGTCATTTACCACTCTTCAAAAATTCAAAGTGGTTCAGGATTGCCATTTTAGTCACACGTTTTAACTGTGTTTAGATCACGTCTTCGGTGCGCATACTCACACAGATAGAAATGTATACAATGGAAGTCAATGTTATGTATGTATTTATGCTGCACGCAGACACTTGGATTCTACGAACAGATCAGGATAAACTGCTTCAGACATTCCAATGATTGTGCTTTATGGGAGTGCTCTGGGGAAGTAGGAAGAGATCTTGCCCATCCGGTCTCTAGAATTAACATCTTTCCAGCTCAACTTTACAATCCACAGCATCAGCAAAAAAAAAAAAAAAAAAAAAAGATAAAAGAATCTTTCCTGAGCCTCATTTTCCATGGGACACTGATCATTAGTATGCCTGAAAATTCCAGCAGGGACATGTCCAGAAAGCTCAGGGGATGCTACAATAGAGCCCATCTCTGCGTTCCTCAAACCCAGACTCAGTGCTGACTGTGAGAGATGGTTCAAAGAACCAGGGAAGGAATTACGGCTGAAAGCAGTATGCAGAATGCTCCAATAATTTAATGAGCAATCATACTACAAAAATAAAAACATATGTATTTCAGTGCTTACATGTGTAAGTAAAACTTGAAAAGATTTTTCATGTAATGATTCCGTCATATGAAACATACCTGCATCACTGGGATGTTCTTTGAGTACAACAATCCATCAGGACTTTCCAGGGCAGAGTGGCCTAAAAGCACCTGTAGATGCCTTTAGCATGCATTTTTGTGCATTACTGGTTAGGACTGACCAGAGTGTCTACCAGGGGAACCTTGTCCTGCCCCTCTCCTTCCAAAGAGGTGCTGAGACAGATTTGTTTTGCTCTGCACATGAAGCTACCACAAAACCATAGAGAAACTAAAAAATCATCCTTTCTCATTGCAGCAAGTTCGGGTGGGCAAAAAAGAAGTGGTCCTCATCCTAACTCTGGAGCCACCTGGGCCAGTTTAAAACCCAGCCCCAAACAAGAGCTCTACCAGGTTAGTGACATTTGATAGAGGCTGAGATGGTGGAAAGAGCACTGGACTGAGGGTCAGATTCTAACCCCAGACCTGCTGGCCACAGCTCCGTCAACCAGTGTCTTGTCTCAGAGCCTGGGAAAACCATTGTGCTTGGCCGCAGATTTTAAAACTACTCTTATTGGACAGTTGGGTTGGGGAATTGGGGGTTAGGGGGTTATCCATTTCCCATAAGCCTTTATGTAAGTTTTCATTTGCAAACAAAAATCTTCTGATAACATATCCATAAAACTTGAAAGCCACTGCACCAAATCACCTTCCATCTCTAAAAGTCTGTGTTCTTTCTACTCCAAGTGAGGTCCACAGACATGTAGCCTTACCACTGCAGGAGTTCAGGCCCATCCCTCCAGAGCTCCTCAAACAGAGTTTTCAGTAAAAAGATCCCAGAGTGATTTGTGTGCATATTAAATTTTGAGAAGAACTGGTCTAAGACACTTATCTTTTCCTATAAGTGTTTTGGATGTTATTGCTTAACTCTAGTTCTAATCAAAGTATCCGACAAAAGTGCACTACTGGGAGGAGTTCTGAGAACTATTACTAAGTCTCATAATTTTATGGATACTTAAGAGGGATAAAAATATTAGGTGACCAGATGTTTTATTTTCCTAACTTTAACTATGTTGGAAATGATGAGAGTGTCCGGATTGACTCACGATGCCCCTTCCTCTGTTCACCATGAAATCATTCCGGATGGACAATAGGCTTCATGTGCCCCTCTCTCTAACCACTCACATTCATCTTTAAAAGGCCCAGAAAGCCTGTCCTCATGTGGCACATGCACAGAATTCCCCTATCTGTGTGGTTTCCTTAATGAAACTGGTCTCAGAGGTACTAAAAAGGCAAGAATTTCCTAAGCACTTGTTTCATGGGACACACTCAAGTTTGCTTTTTCCATTCAGCTTCTTGGACTGCCCAAGCCACCCTGTTCTCTCCGCTTCACTCAGATCCAGTTTGGTTCTATGGTGTAATTATCACATATATATTTGTTTACATCCACAACTCAAGTGTAAGCTCCTTGAGAGGAATTATTACGTCTACTTCAGCTTTTGACAGAGCACCCAGCTCTCTGTTAGGGTATCTGGTAAAGGTATATGTGCAGAGGAACTTGGGCCCACAGTTTCTTACTAGGTACTCTTTGTCACGGGCCATTATAATGGTACTGTATTATCTACACTATAAAAGAAATCACTGAATCATTTGATTTTTTTCCCCTAGAAAAACTAAGATAAGAAAACTGTATTAAAATGTTGGTATGCAGAGTGTGACGAAAACCCAAGAATTAGCTTCTGAGTCCCAAGGAGTCACATGTTCCTACATAAAGCAGGCTAGTTCCTGTGAATTCCAAGCTGCCTCTCGAGGTGCAGGCTTCAGAACAAGGCCCAAGCTTTGACTAGCTAACCGACAGAGAAAGCTCAGCTCCTGTTCTGAAAGTTTGCTTTCTTTGGGAAAATCCTGCCTTAGGCGGCTTCCATGGAAGCAAAAAATAGCTCAGAGGAGATGTCTGATTCTGCATCTTAATCTGTGTGAACTGGATGAGCTCAGTAAGGTCCTGGAGAGAATGATTAGGAGAAAAGAAAAGGAAGAAACAGAATAAAAACTCAAAGTTGTAATTACACACACACACACACATACACACATATATATGAAGATTTCTATGAACACCACATCTTCCGTAGCAAATGAGTATACAAGATACTTCACCCATACATGAAAGCTTCCAAATTTCTTCTCAGGTTAACGAGAAGCAATATTTTCCCCGTTCTCTGGTGTTGTCAATTCTCTTTAGAATTCCACTTCTGCAGGATAGACTGTGGAGTTGTCAGTTCCTTTTCAGCCTCTCTGACCCTCGTTTTGCCTTCGCTTGTTTATTTAAACATAAACAAACCAATGTGACTGCTGTGAAGTCTGCCTGCCTTTTACTTGCTTCGAAGAGGCCTGTTTATAATACATACTCAGCTGGTGAAGCCCTTGAGCACCCAAGCTACACAACCAAATCCAAGTTATTCACAACAAAGAGTAAAACTGTGGATGACCTGTTACCATTCACAATCAGCAAATTGCCCAGTCATCCCAGACCAACCCGAAGGAAATTACAAAACCCTAAGTGAAAAGTGTTTCATATATAAAGCCCCTAGACAGTTCATTCAACAAAATGATCTCTTCTTTTCACATTCACCAACTGAAGGAAAAAAGTGTTGACAAGTTATTTGGGAAAACCGGGCCAGGGCTCTGATGTTTTAAGAGAGAGGGTGGAAAAACAAACCTAAAATGTAGAAGGTAGAGCCTAGTAGACTCATATTTTTAGGGTTCCAAATCAGCCCCAATCTTTTCTTGATAATCATTTAAATGAAAAGATGTCTGATCATTTAGGAAAATATCATTGATATCAATTCCATATTAATTAGAGGCAAATAGAAACCTGAGGAATAGAATAGATCGTCCCTGGATCATTAATAAGTAACTTTTAGATAATAACAGGTTTTATTATCACCATTTTACAGTTAGGAAAACTGAAGGCTCAGAAACTAACTCATCAGCCCAGTCTGACTGATTTCAAAATCTCTGCTCTAAGAACCCTTGGCAACATTTGCCCTCTGATGGATATAAGCAAACGGTCACCTGCTCAATACCTTCTTTTCCTCTCTATCTCAATCCTTCCTTCTCTGCCATGCATTGATGCTGACAGCAACCAAGCTGCCCGCAGATGATAACAACCCCAGGTGGGCAAAACAGAAACTGTCAGCACTAAACTGTCTCATTTCTCTCATTTTTGTCCCTGAGGATCATGCATATACCAGATAAACTCTTTCCCAAAAGTGTACAAATACACACACAGTACACACCACACACATGTGCACACACAAACCCCTTTTGTATTCTAACTCCTTTTTTTCCTCCCTCCTCATTCTCGGCATGTTCCTGCCTAGAAGTCTGCTTGGGTTCTCTGTCGTCCCTGCAGAATGAACTCTTAGCTGTCAAAGTCCTGCATGTCCATCACAGCACTTCTGTTTCTAATTTCTGCCTCTTTGAGCTCAGCATTCTACATGCTTCTGGCCACTCTGAACTCACCATTTCTTGCACACACCAGCCCCTTTCACAAAGCAATTGTTTTATAAGCACCATCCCCTCTGCCTGGAAAATGCCTTCTTGCCTGCTCTCCACAATCCTTTTTACATATCAAACCAGCTTCTATTCACCCCTCAAGACTCAATTCAAACCTATCTCCTCCTCAGTGAAGTCTTTCCTGACTCCACAGGCAATTAGCTGTTAGGTTCTCAATGTTCCTGGCACCTCTCCTGCCTGTACCTTTTATTCCCACACCTATGCTTCAGTTCCTGTATTATATTAGTCATTTCCTCAACACTGAGACCATCTATCATGTAACAGGTACTGGAATACAGCAAGTTACCTTCCTATTCCCACTGTATAACACTGGGCCAGGAAAACAGTAGGCAGTCGGAAAATGTTTCTTCAATGAATAAATGAATGGAAGAACTACAAACAAGATCTTATCCATATCATCAGGAAAACTGCTGCTGCTGCTTTCTTTTAATTTCATTTGTGATAACTCATGGCAGAGAATGGCATATCTGTACTGTGGAAACCAAAAACCATAAAACTCATAGAACCAATATCTTCACCCTCTAGTGACACCTGCAAGTCCTCTTCAGTCTCCACAATTATTTTTGTCTTAAGCCATTTCAGATCATCTTTTCTCCTGTATTTAATTACAAGTATAGCAATAATCTTTCTGCTATTTATTTACTATAAACATACACTATTTTCCCACAAAATATACACCATTTTGTAGGTTAAAAGTCTTTATGGATTAAGTTGTAAATCTCCATTTATTACACTGTTTCCGCTGAAAAATATATTTCAAGTCCAAATGACAAAAATCATAAATAAATGATGTTACACAACCTATTTTTCTCTTGGGAACAGTAGTTGAAGTCAGTGGATTCCATCTTTGTCATCTGCAGGTATCAAATGACCTAATCCCAGGAATAATCATCTGCAAACTGAGTCTAGCCAGAAGTCTCACTGTTAACCTGGGCTTGTAGTTGAAGGCCTTATCTAAGGGTATGAAGGTTCTGGAAATAAGCTTTTACTTGGGGTTGATCATGACCAATACCCACTGACCAAATCTGGAATGAAAAAGAAAAACACACACACAAATAAACCCATACGGACTAATTCAACTATTTTCTTTGGGTCTATGAACCTGAGACAAAGGCTGAACCAGTGAATCACTAGATTCTTTAGCATCAAAATATATCCCCACAGATCTCAAATAAACCATATCTAATGTGCAGTATATCTCTTTATTTAAAATCAGTCCTGCAGTAAACAGAGACAAGTTCATACTATTACTAATTATTTTTTCTTTATTACACTGAGATCAAGCCCCAGATATGAATTTGGTTCCCATTCGCCAAGTTCTAAAATCTCTAAACACTAGAAGAAATGTGCGTGTGTTTTTAATTGACGATTACAAAGTAAAATAAGTGACACAGGATGATTTTGATACAGGGAATCGCAGCCATCCAATGAATGAGTCATTCTGCACAGCCTAGTTTTCCAAATTGGTAAGAGCTTTACACACCAACACAGATTTGGAGGTTAATTATCTTGGGTGTAAATATTTCCTAAGTATATTGAATATTTCTCTCTTCTTTTTTTTTTGAGACAGGGTCTCACTTTGTTGCCTAGGCTAGAGTGCAGTGTAGCCTTGAACTCCTGTGCTGAAGCAATCTTCCTGCCTCAGCCTCCTCAGTAACTGGGACTACAGGCCCACGCCATCACACCTGGCTAATTTTTCTCTCTCTTCTGAAAGAGTGTACCTAAAAATGTACCCTTCTGATGATTCACTGTTATTAATAGCAAATAGCAATTATTGGTTCATGTTATTATAGAATGATGCCTGCAGCGTTAATTGAGGGTTCCTACCCTAATATTCCCAAGCCTTCGAGGTTTTTTCCCCAATTCTTATGTCTAAAGTTATAGTTTTTCTGTCTCTTTCCTAGTTGTCAGGCTGTCGGGGTCACTTCTCACTGCTGGTTACAGCAGCCACTCACCCCATTCTAAATCTTCTACCCCTAATACACTATGGATTATTTTTCAAGTTAAAAAACATGTTAGGATTGTGTCTGGAATAAGAGTAAGTATATTCTGAGAGAGGAACTGACAAAGTATTCTCCTGGACTTTTATGCCATCTACTCTGGTTGTAAGTGGACATTTTTGCCCCCTCTCTGGTTTTTGGATAGGTTCCAGATATCTAGAGAGCCACACTGCAGGCTTAGGTATGCGATGACAAATCTTGGTGCTCTTCACGATCCCTGTACTCCAAAAGTAAACCAAATCATCATATGACCTTCCTAATAAATTTCTGTCCTGGCCACACAACAAGTGCAAAGGTTTCCATGCAGCCGAAATGTCTAGGTTGAAAGGTTAATCCAGAAACTGGAAAAATGGTCCCTATCTTACATAACGGTTCTATATTTTGTGCACCTACATCATTTACCCCCATAAACGGGTGGGTACCTTAACAAATAAGTATGGCAGAAATTTTCAAGGGAAAAAATTACCAAATGATTTCCAAAATCTCACAGAAGTTGAATTCTTTTGTTTACTAAATTACAAGGTTTTAAAACTGGGACACTTTTTTGTAATACAGCTAATTGTTTTACTTACTAACCTGAGCTGCTATATTGGGAAAAGCCCTCTCCATTACTCAAAGGGAAAAAAATGTTGCTCTGACATCTGAGCAACCTAAAGATGAATTATCACCATTAAACAGTCCCTAAAAGCACCGAAGTCATGCATTCAACAAAAATGACTATACTTAAATTCTTTGCATTCTATAAAACGTAGACGTTTATATAACCTTGTTTGTCAAACCTGAGAAAGCAAAACCCAAGCAGGGGAAGCAGGCTACCTGTTGACATTATGGAAGGAAGCACAGAGAGTAGATCATCAGTAACCCTAGTTACGCCTCCACACCCTTATGAAGGAGGTTGGCCCTTTAGCTATTTATAAATGTGGAGCTCAACCAAAGGGGGCCTTGCCCCTGCCGCCCTAGTGAATAACGATGTCGGCTGTTAGGTTGGGGCTACATGGAATCTCCTTCAGTATGGCCCTCCATACTTGGCAGTGCAGGATCTTCTGGGTGCAGTCCCTGTCTGGTCAGGAAAAGGACTGCCAGGATTTCCAGTGGTCACTTCCACCCCACGATTCTATATATGGAAACATCCCATTCTAGTCTTTTCCGCATCATGAGCACCATAGTAGGGAGGAGGAGTGAGGAGGAGGCCGGCCCTCTTCTTGGTGCTCTGAAGGCACACTCACTTTAGTGTCTCCCAGGCCCCACTGCCCTGGACTGGACCTCGTCATCAAATGGCAGCCCAGACCTCTGCTGAGTCTTGTAGGCTTACAGCTCTAACAGGGAACAGCTGGAAGAGGACCCTGCATTCTTTTCTCCGCATAAACACTGGGGGCTCTGTTCACCCTCCTGCAGCAGCATGAACTAAAGAATTTCCCCTATCCAAAATCACAGCCACCAGACCTTTACCCATCCCCCAGCCTCCCCTTACTCTCCAGGATATAATTTCAGTCTGTCACCACCGGAGCTAGCAAATAGCAAACTGCTGGACCTTTCGAGTACGTTCACTTTCTATACTATGTGAGCTGTCTGTAAATACTAGCAGGGTAATATGAGACAATTCTGTTCCATTCAGTAAAGTTTCCTAACAAAAAGCATTAAGGAATCCAATTCAAGCCTGCTCTTTCTATAAGACCCTTTCTCCAAGACACATAATCAATACATATGGATAACGTCATGATCAGGAAGCGTAACCACGTAATATACATACTGCGAATGTCATTCTGATAGTCTGTAGCGTCACCTACGCATTATTCTGAAGACAAGGCTCTAAAACCGGAATATCCGTGGGGAAAAACGAATAATAAAATTAGATTTTCATGTGTTCCCATACAGCCTTATCCAAGCTTGGCTTCCGAAGGGCAGTCTTGGGCTTCTTCAGATGTAGCTGAAATTTAGCGAGCCACGTTGCCCAAAAGAAGGAAGAAAAAAAAAAGCCCAGAAAATCCAGACTCTACGTGACCTGACTTACTTATTTCCCAGGAAACTGCATGAGAGAAAAATCATTCATGCTACCGTAGCTACCACACGGAACGGAATGACGGAGTTCACAGTGGGCAGAACCCCAGAGCGGCCAGCGGAGGTAAGTGGGCGGTGGGGACAGGGGAATGGGGGTGGATGCCAAGGGCCCCGGGGGCCCGCGCTGCCCGGGTCCCAGTGGAGCGGCTGTCGGGGGCGGGCCCGGGCCAGGGGAGGGAAAGCGGGGGGGGGGTGCGGATGGGACCGCGGCGGCCACGCACTTACCAGGGCTGTTGGCCTCTCCTTCGAGGACGTGCAGCTCGGCGCAGTCGGCCAGCGAGTGCTCCAGGCAGAGCTGGAGGAAGCGGGCCTGGGTCTGGCTCACGCGCTTGAGCAGCGACAGCAGCGCAACAGTCTGCTCACACTCGTTCCAGCCCTTAAACCAGCCCGCCAGCACCCCGACCTGGTCGCGAAACATCATGGTTAGGGGGCCGCCCTCGGTCTACAGAGCCCCCTGGGCGCCCCTGCCCGCCCCGCCCGCCCCAAAGTTTGGCGGAGCCGCAGCCCCGCGGCCGCCGGAGACGCGATCCCGTTCCAAGGTGGCTCTAGTGCCCGGACGCTGCAGGTACTGCCTAGGCTCCTGCCTCTCTCGTCTGGTTTCAGTTACGTTCCGGTGGTTCTGGCTGATTTCCCCAGAGACGATGACAGACAGTAGCACGGAAATGTTTCTTTTAAAAAAATAACGACTTTTAAAAAATCCCCCACAAGGCACACAACTGAATGAAGAATGCTCTCTTTCCCCTTCTTGCAGCTTCGGGATGGTGATTTCCGACGTCCTGGGGTGTCCTCCCCGCTGGGCGGCAGCTCGGACCCTTCACACCCGCATTCCCGAGCGGCAATCACCACTGGAAGGAGAGAAAGAGCTGCAGTGAGACCTCGGCCAGCGAAGGATCGCGCCCCGGGGAACGAGTGCATCAGAGGGTGCCGGGGCGGGGGGCGGCAGCGGGGGCTGGGGGCGTCCCGCGGAAGGTTGGGTCCCCCAAATTCCGGGCGCCCCCTCCGCACCCGGATGCGGGAGATGGGCTATTCCCGTCCGGGGAATGGCGAGAAGCCTCCGGGTTCCCAGGTGCGGGAGGAGACCCCGCGGCTTCCTGTTGCTGCCGCTGCCAACGGCTGGTGCTCCCCGCACGCCCCACCCGGGGTGGCCTCGGGCGCTGTGCCTGCGAACGCCAGCACCAGCAACAGATCTTCCCCGCGCAGAAAACTTGCAATGCGGCTGCGAAGGGGCGCGGGAGTGGGGGTGGGGGCTAATGCAAAGCAGAGGCGGAGGCAGCGGCAGCCCGAGTTCCTTCCTCCTCCTCCTCCTCCTCCTCTTACTCCTCCTCCCAGAGAAGCAGCCGAGCGGCTGCAGCTCCATCTACAGCAACAGCCAGCATCTCCACCGCCAGGCGCCCCTCTGGATTTAGGCCGTGAGCAGCCGCGGCAGCAGCTCGAGACAAAAATAAACTCTCCCCACCCAAAGCTCCGCGCCCTGCGGGCGGCGGCGCAACCCAGAGCCCCGGCTCCCCCGCGCCGCGCCGCGCCGCTCCAGCCCACCCGGGAGGTCTCCCAGGGCCTGCTTCGCCCTGAGCGATCAGATGTGTGCGTGCGTGTGCGTGTGTGTGTGCGCGCGTGTGTGTTTTAGGCATCTTGCCGCCGCCTACGGGCGGGTCTGTCCGGCCCAGCGTCTACCGCGCGCGTCCCAGGCCGAAGGCAGCACGGCCCCGGGCGCATGCCGCGCGCAGACAGCCCGAGTCCGCGGCACTTCTTCCTTCGGCGGGCAGGGCGGCCCCGCAGGGAATGCGGATCAGCGCCGCCGGCACACGCCCCCAAACGATCGCAAAGAAGAAAGTTCGGCTTCGGAGGTTCCCCCAGTCCTATCAGTGTTTTGGTGGCCACAGCCGGCGGGGAGGAGAGCCCAGCGGCTCAGTCCTCTAGGGGCGGCTCGCTCCCAACATCTGCTTCCCAGCTCCCAGAACTTCTCGGGCCTAAGGGGAAGATCCTGGGGAGAGGACCCCCAGGGACCGACGGGGACTCAAGGGAGGGGGCGCTCACCTCGGTGCGGCTCATCCCAGCGGCTCGGGGCCCCACGCGCGGGTCCAGGGCCGCGGCGGCTCTTAGCGGGGTTAGGGACGCCCGGATCCCGGGCCGCGGGCCATGCCGTCGGGGCGGGCGGCGCTGGGGGAGTGCGGCGCTGCGGGTCAGAGCCGCTGCAGCCGCCGCTGCTGCTGTCTCCAGTGTCGGCTCGCCGAGGACTGAGCCGCCCGAGCCGGAGTTCCCCACATGCTACTGATTAACATACACCATTACATCATGGGCTTGGCAGGGAGCGCCCGAGCGGGGGGAGAGGAACCCGGGCGGCGGTGGCGGCAAGCGGGGGGAGCCGAGGGGAGGATCCCGGACCCGGCGGGCGGCTGGTAGGGGGGAGGCGGATTCCTATGTGGGGACCAAAAGGGGGAGGGGAGCAGAGTGGGAGGAGCCGGGTGGCGCAGAGGGGTCGAGTTGGAGGAACTACCGAGCGGAGAGAAGTTCGGGGAAGGGAGAGGGGGTCTGGTGAATTTCTTCTCGCGGCTGCCTGCGTGTTCTGGAGGGGCCGGGGCACTGGAGCCGCTGGAGCCCGGGCAGGAAGGGACTCAGAGGGCGCTCGAGCGGGGGCTGTGCTGCCACCCGCTGCTCGTCCTTGGGAATGTGGTTCGCTGACTCGGGTGACCCCTCGGCCCTCTGGGGGCCCAAGGGTGGCAGAGAGGCGTGGCCTGCGGGGCGGCGGAGACCTGGCATCACTGCGGGTGGAGGCGGGATGGGTCCCGGGGGTGGTGAACGTGACGGGCCGAAGAGGGCAAGGGGCAGTGCGCAGGGCTGGACGTGCCAAGGCGCGGGGCTCCGTGCAACCCTTGTCCGAGGGCCTGGGCCGATCATCCCTCGGCCCGGGTCAGGGGCCGGATGTCCTTGCTCCGGCGGGGGGCCTCGTGGCCGGCCCGGCACCTCTCCCGGGCCTGTCTCTCCCCTGGGGAGGCGGCTCGACTTCTGGGGCCCGTTCGGGAGCTATGCCTAGCGCGCGGGCTGCGGCTTTGGGCCTGGAGCCGAGGCTAGCGCCGCCCTTGGCGACAGAGAGGCGGGGCGAGGCCACCTGTCGGCACGCCTGTCTCCAGGCCCCGCAAACTTTACCTGGATCTGGAGAGTGCGCAGGGCCGGGGCCAGAGAGGGGCTTCAGAGGTTCTCGAAGCGCGGGAGAGGTTAAAAGGGTGCGGCGCCGAGGCTGAGTGGCACTGGGAGTGTTGGGAAAGTGCCTACAGGTGGTTTGGAAAGTAGGGGATTGGTTAAGAATACCCTAAAACCTAAAAATCGCTCTACTTCTAATTAGTGGAATATTCACAAGAAGGACTTAATGACCAAATCCGGGCTATCTCTTGTGTTTCAGAAGAAACACTGAGCCCCCCCGACATTTTCTCCAGCAACTTGAAGCTTTGTTTATAAAGCAGTACTTCTGAGGAATCAGTGAAACGCACGCTTCAGACCCAGCCTTCCCTACTCTTGCTAATCCAGTATTTTGAAGATAAAGTATCCAAGAGATTATTCCGCCAATTAACACCTTTGTTTTTCAGCTCCAGCATATGTCCCTGGAATATCAATGCTTTCTTCCTTCCCTCTTCAAAGTTAGTTTCTGTAGCGTATAGGTCGTGTCACACATGTGACAACACCTAACCATCAATTAGAGTATGGAAAGGTCTGTGGAGCTGCAAAAATTTAGGTGTTACCATTAAAATAGGGTGTGTGAATTTTTAAAAAGTCCATTATTAACCAGCCAGGAGAGGTATCTGCATAATTTAGTGAGTATTTTGTCCTATTCAAAAAACAAGAATTCTGGAGTCAATATTTTGTTTTTATTTTGTTTTATTTTTTATTACTGTAGCGGCAGAGAGATGTGATAGATCATTTTCTCCAAGACGTTACTAGCAACTAGCTAGTCCTTAGTATAATAATAACCTTTATCAGTAAATGGGGAGGAGGGTTAGAGTACAGTCCACAATAGTATATACAGTGCTGTAAACCGCAGCCAGAGCAGATGTTCCCCCTTTTGGGGCTTTTGGAAGCCCTCAAGAGTCAATTTGGAGGGGAAAGTGAAAGAAACAGAAATTTCATTAACTTGTTTATTGTCACCTGAGGCTTACTAAACGAACTAAAACTAAAAACAAAAACAAGACCAAAAAAACCTACCTCTTGAGGCAAATAGTCAAGAATGCCACTTACACCGATGAAAGAAAATACTGACATCTACTGGAATAGTGTAGTTCTTACAATAGCCTCTGACCTAGGAAAAGATCTTGATGTAGCTAATTTCTGAGTTCGGACTGTTCAAGACACTCTTGATTAAGAAATACAAAGATACCCATGACATGAGTTACCAGTCCCCTTGTATTTGTGGGTTAACAATTCCGGTGATTTCTCTTGTGTCTGGACAAAGGAAAGAGTGGAGATAAAACCCAGGGAAACCACCTCACTATTCCCCAGAGTGAAGATACAACTCTGAAGGAAGGAAAGTAATACCATCAGCTCAATATAACGTTTTGTATTTAATATGGATTTTTCCTATATGAACCTGTACCCAGTTATTATTGATAATTAAGAAGTGGCTACCAAATACTAAATATGGACATCACTTGGAAAAAGAATGAAAATATCCTTTGATTAAAAGGATAAAGGAGATATTACTATGTCTATGTTCACTATATTCTTATTTATTCATTTGAAAAATACTTACTGTGTTCCTGCTTTGTGCCAGGCACTGGGTTAGACAGTAAGTATGCTGTGTACCCTGAATACACCCAGTACAGGCACTGAGTATACAATAATGTACCTACGAAACTGTACTCTGTGTGACTGAAAGATCAGATTATCAAATGAATTAACAGCCTCCACATTATTTTTCTTTTCTCCCCCCTGGAATCTGGGAATGGAAGAAATTGGTGTTTGCTTATGAATAATACATTTTTTGGTCAAATAACTCAAGTGTTCAGATGTTTCAAAGATTACTAATTCCAGATAAATTGGTGATATATTTATAAATCACTGCTTCGGAGGATGTCTAGTTATTGTTTGTATCAATAAGGCCTCCTAAGGAGCCCATGGCTGTATATTTTAAATTCATATTTCTTCTAGCAGTAATAAGATAAAAATAAACAGAAGAAATGTATTGGATATGGAGGCATTAGAACCACTATCCTTAATTATTTGCTTTATGAATTGCCAAAAATCTCTGCATAAGGGTAAATGATAATGAATAATTACCATTCAATAAATATATGTTGAGCACTTATTCTGTACTAGATCTTCAAGTTAAAATTTTTTTAAAAAAATTAGAAACATTGAAGGCAGATGGTGTCTTTTATCTAACAAAAAAGGCTACATGACAAATATATATATAGAATTATTTAATATATAAAGGAAATATATAAATAAAATTTTATGAATTCATTACATATTTTATATATGTACATATATAGAATAGGAAAGAATATGAAAAGATTTACAGCAAAATGGTAACTGCTGGTGATTTTCTCTGTATGGTAGGATTTCTAAGGATTATTGTCTTGTTTCTCTATATTTTCTAATTTTTCTACTGTAAGTTAAAAAGCTAAAATAAAACAAAACACTGCATGAATTCAGGTCAAATTTAAAATTAAATTTTAAAAGTATCCTAAAGAAACTATGCTGTAAAACTTAGGTCTTCAACTCCCAAGAATTGTTTATGAGCCTATTTTGCTTCTTACTTAGGTCTTGTCCCAGACTCATTACTCCGTCTCCCTGTCTCAATTCCGATCATTCTGCTCTCCAGCTCAGACATTTTCTGTGGTTTCTGAATAGACACTGAATACATTCCAGACTCTTTGTGCTGGCGTAAAATGACTCAAGGATTTGGCCACCGACTACTCTTCTGGACTTCTCTCCTACATTTCATTCACTGATTCCTTCAACAAGAAGTGTTTATTGAGTACACTGTACTAGGCAAATAGAGGATATAAAGGTAGAAGAAGTATGGTCTCTTCAGCCTCCAGTGGGTAGACCAAAGTATGCTCTTGGCATGTGTGTGCATGTGCACACACACACATACGCACACACTTTACTAAAAAGTTTTTGTTTGTTTTTTTTTGAGACAGAGTTTCACTCTGTTGCCTGGACTAGAGTGTCATGGCGTCAGCCTAGCTCACAGCAACCTTAAACTCCTGGGTTCAAGCGATCCTCCTGCCTCAGCCTCCCAAGTGGCTGGGACTATACACATGTGCCACCATGCCCCGGCTAATTTTTTCTATATATTTTTTAGTTGTCCAGCTAATTTTCTTTCTATTTTTAATAGAGTTGAGGTCTCACTCTTGCTCAAACTGGTCTCAAATTCCTGAGCTCAAATGATCCACCTGCCTCACCCTCTTAGAGTGCTAGGATTACAGGCATGAGCCACCGCACCTGGCCCTAAAAAGTTCAATATGAAATGGGTCAAGGGAGAGGCAACAGAGTGTTAAGAGAGACCAGAAGAGACAGAAATTCTCCTGGGAAATTAAGGAAGACACTATAGATCTGTTCCTTTTTGAGCTGGTGTTTGTTGAATGAATAAATTCAACAGAGACAGGCAAAATTTTAAACACTGATGACATCCAGTGGGAACCAGGATGTCTAGATACTGTCTGTATCAATAAAGCATCCTGAGAACACATGTTTGTGTATGTTAAATTCATATTTCTCCCAGCAGTGATAAAATAAAACAAGGAGAAGAAATGCAGGCCTTTCCAGACTTTGTGAGTAGTACTATGCTAGTGAAAAGCAATCCTGCAGTATAGGTATCTATTAAATTAGGGATATCTTTTTTTGGATTACCTGGTAGTCCAACTTTTAGGAATCTACCCTACTGAAGTAAAAGCACTATTACTATAAGATAAAGTATACAAAAATATAAATATAAACAAAAATGTTAATCCCAGAAGTTTGTAATAGCCAAACACTGGAATACCTATCTGTAGGGGAATGAGCAAATAAATTATGAAATCTCCATACTATGAATTTTATGCACCTATTTTAAAAAGTGCAAGTTACACTTAAGAAAAATACATCAAAAACATAATATATTGATCGATGGATAGAGGGATAGATAGATAAATTAATATGTGATCAAACAAGTATAGCAAAATGTTAACTATATAATATAGGTGGTGAGTATATAGGTGTTCACCCTATAATTCTTCCAACTTTTCTGTTTGAAGGTGTTTATGATAAATAATTGGGGATAAAAAGGAATGAGTCAGGTTTATATGTATTGGCCTAGAAAGATCAGTTTAAAACATGTCTATGGTATGATTCTATTTTTGTGGTTAAGAAAGCCAGCTCCAGAGCAAGAGCCTTGAGGCTCAGAAGCCAGCCCCATCATTTACTGGCCCTGTGACCTTTTACAAGTCGCTTCCCACTCTGTGGCTCAGTTTTATTGGTAACAAACCTACCTTGTTGTTATTATGAGAAGTAAATGTTAATACACTTAATTTCTTAAAACAGTGCCAGGCATATAGTAAGTGTTCAATAAATGTTATTATTAACTATCATTGAGAGGGGAAAAGAAGGTATATGGGGTGGGAAGGAGCAAACCTGTGTCTCTCTCTATAAATATAAACATATATGATGTGTGTATATATGTATATCGGAACTATATTTGTGTGGAATGGAGAAAGGACACACCACAGAGCATTAGGGTTGTTTATTGTATAATGTAACCCCACCAGGAAACAATCAGACAAATCCAGAAAGAGGTACATTCTCCAAGATAACTGGCCTGAAAAAAATGGTAGAAGGACTGTTCCATATTAAAAGAGACAAAAGACACATAACAATTATATGCAATATATGATCCTTGACTGCATCAAAGTTTGAAAAAATAGCTCTAAGAGACATTTTGGGGACAATTGGGGAAATTTTGAAGATAGGCTGGGAATTAGCTGGTATTAGGGAATTATTATTAGTTTTGTTGTATGTGACCATGGTATTCTGGTTGTGAAGTAGAATACCTTTTCACTTTTTTTTAAAGGACGTTCATGCTGAGGTGTTTGGGTAGGGGGTCAAGATGGTTGCAGCTTACTTTGCAACAATTCAGCAAAAAAACTCACATACATAAATATATAGATAAAGCAAATGTGGCAAATTTTGAATCTGTTGGTGAGTATAATGGGTGCATTATACTGCATTACACATGAATTATTCTTTCTAATTTTATGTATGTTTGAGATTTTCTTACTAAAAAGTTTAAGAAGTTAAATAGAGAAGCTTTAAAACACAGAACTGGGGTTTGCGAACAGCATTTGCAAAGGCAAGGAGATGTGCGAGTTCTTAGTAAGTGCTGTCAGTGCTTTGGCATTAAGAACAAAGACAGGAATTGTAATACTATCAAAGTGTAAAGCAATGTTTCCCAAAGTGGGGTCCTCGTACCTTGAGCACCGGAATCACCCCAGGATCTTATTAAAAATGCAGATCCCCGAGTTCCTCTGCAGACACAGTGAATCTCTCCAGGTGCTAGCTGAGTCTCAGGTGCAGTGTTTACCAAACTTCCCTATGACAAGTTGCATCGGGAGCATTTATTAAATGCACAGATACCCAGATCCGTTGCTTGGTAATTCCTACTCATTTGGGCTGGGACCTGAGAATCTGCATATGTAGCCAATACTCTAGGTCATTTTATGATTGGGTATATTTAAAAAACACTGAGTTGAAAACCGAAGAGACTCAATGCAGAGTTTCCTAAACACACTTGATGAGAATGACCTGAGCTGCTGGTGGAAACCTTCTAAATAGAATCTTCTGGGAGTGGGCATGGAAGCTCATATTTTTATTACGAACCTCTGGAGATTCTTGACATCAGACAACTTGGGGAACATCGGAGCACAGTTATGCAAAGCCAGCTGACGGAACAGCCTGTAGAAGCACAGGTTGAGCGCAGATATAAGAGAGTGCCCGTGCAATGCCCATGCTGGCCCTCTCTAGATGGAAGATAGCACCTCTGTCATCTCGGTGGCATGCAGGGACACCTTTAAGATGTCCCAATATCCACATTCCAGTCCCAAAAGTCTGACTAGAAAGTTTCTTCCCACATGGGGAAGGAAGGAGGAAAACATGCTGGCAGGAGTGTGCAGGGTTTGGGTGCCCTCGGTAGACAGAGTTTTCACTGTAATTAATACTCTGTCACGCTGGATGCAGGCAGAAATGTCAAAAGCTTGCCAAACGCGTGTCAACCCCTGAAAGATGGCTTAATTCTATTTTTAGTTAGTTAGTTAGTTAGTTGGTTAGTTAGTTTTAGCCTGCAAAAAGGAGAGCCCTGGTGAATTTGCTAAGGTAAGTGTGTCCCTTCGGAGGTTTCTGGGGAAACACCCAGACATCCCTCTCTCCAAGTGATTTCACACTCTATTTCCTCTTGACTTTTACAGCATATTTAGACAAAGAGAAGTGTCTGTCACTGAAGTGAGGTTTCTGGAGCAGTATAGTGGTTCTCAGCTGGACGCGGTGGAACGCTGCCCTGCATCGTTAGCACGCTGCCGGCTCCCAGCCCCTCCCTGGCCTGTGTTCAGTTCCTCAGACGCACCCCGCTCATTCCCTTCCCTGGCCTTTCCGCTCACTATTCCTGGAGAATCAGTCTTTCCTGCTCCTCGCCCAGCACTTCCAAAGCCTGACTCCTTCAGGCCCCAGCTCAAATGTCACCTGCTTAGAGTCGTCTTTTTAGACCACACTGTCTGCAGTAGAGGCCCCTTCCTTATGGTAGCACTTAACCACAGACAAATTATACTGCTTCTCCAGCTGTTCATCTCTTTATTATCCCTCTCCCCTCGCCAGATTTTAAGCCTCACAAGTGCCTTATTCACCCTTAGGATCCTCAGTATCTCCATGGGAGCTGCCACCTAGAAGTGCACAGGAAATATTTGTGAATTGAATGAGTGGGTCTCAGGGTTGGAAATACCTTAGAAGAGCCCAGTTTTAGTGCTCCATCGTGTACTTAAATACCCTCTAAGGGTTTTGAGACTCAGTCCATGCACTGGTACCCAGCCTATGAGGGTGTTTTGACCTAAATTGCAGCAAAACAAGACTAGCAAGAATAATGCTTTTTCATTGTTCTAAATTTATTCAATTTAAAGGACCTTATTCAGAGAGTATGTTCTTCCTGCTTTGGGGGCATTAAAGTATATTTTATTAAATTGTGATGATAGTAAGTGGTATTTAGCTGTTTAATGTCCTTACTTGGAAAATTAAAAACGTAGCAACTTCACTTGGTCTCCTGGTTTTTCTGGCCTGTGACATTCAGAAGTTTGGAATCCACGGGTCTCACAGCCATCCCTCTAGGTGGCTATTTAGATGATGCCAGAGTGGCCATTGCATCCTCAGCTGGCTTTGATTGTTAAAGTGTACTTTCTTTATGTCTTTGCTCTGTCTCTGTGACTTGCACCCACGGTGGCCATGGAGCCACCCAAGACAGTCTGCTATGGGTGTTAACCAACTCCAGCTGCTGCCTCTTTGGGTTCCCAACAGTGTTGTTCATGCCAAGGCCAGGGTTCCCTGGGGATGCCCTCTGCACAGCATGGCTGTGCAGAGCTTGGCTATTCCTGACCAACGTGGGATTCCTCCAAGGGTAGCCTTTGCTCAGGGACACCACATCTACTTAGCAGAGACTTTCTCAGAACAGGACTGTAGTCCTACCCAATCCTTCTTCCCCTCTCTCCTTTCACACGTATCTCACCTGCCTTCTCGTCTGAAGGCTCCTCCTGCCTGTTCTTGCTCCCTCATATTTAACTTTCATAGGCATTTCTCCCCCAAAACGGCTTGCATGTCTAACCTCTTTTTGGCATCCTCTTCTTTGAGGACCTTCCTGAACTGACATGCTTATCCATTGGCTTAAAGCAACTCTGGGAATTGGACAAGTTATTTATTTCAGATGTGATCTAACCAGCTGTACGACCACGGGCAGGTTACTTAATCTATTGTACCATCTATAAGATGGGGACCCTACTATTGAACTACCTGACAGTGCCTGGCACTCTTAAAAGGTAATGGCCTGTCCCCACCCCACCCCACCATGGCTACTATGGCAAACTGCTCTGTCTATTCGAAAGCTGTTCTGATCTAGAAAAGGGTATTTTATATGTTCAAGTAAAAAGTGAGCAAAAGCATATATTTTTTATGAAATTTGCATATTTTAAAGGACCTGGAGGATTCCTGGGGTTGTCAGTACACGATGTCAAATCATCTAATGTAAAGTGAGCTTTCGTGCAGAGTCTACCTTCCAAAGAGCAGATGACCAGGCAGTAATCTGGGAGGAATGGGGTTTAGGTGAGCTGGAAACATGGCCAGCAGGCAGGGAGACCACTTCTTGGTAGGAAGGAGACCAGCACAGGTGATTCTCTAGACTCTGCACTCAGGAAGGGTGCGGAACCATGGACACCCACACGGTGAGAGCAGGTTATTTGGGTCTGGATGTAGAGAAGGAATAGACTAGTAAAAGATTGGACTTGGGTGACTGCAGAGAAGTGCCCAGGATTGAGAAGATGCAAAGACTGATTTGAAGTGAGCCAAGTTGGCATCTGCATCAGACACAACCCTGGTCTCTGTATTTGCCACCAAGATCTAGTATGTTTCCTGAAGAGTGGGCACAGCTATGGAAGAGCAGGGCCTATACTGAAAATATTAATATTATTAAAAAATAATTGTAATACTTGTTTTCATAAGATGGCACGTAACTGGCATGTAACTTGGCTCGCAGTAGATACTTGATAAATATTAATTTTCCTTCTTGATAGGCACAAATTAGAGAGTGTTGATTTCGTGAATGTACAGTTTGGATCTGCCTCACATGGAGAGATGCTTTATTCACTCTTCAAAGACATGGTCTCTCAAAGCCATGTAAAAAGGCCCAGGACAGGATTACCAGGGCTCGAATTGGGATTCGAGGGGATGAAGACAGAGATGGGGAGGAAGGAAGTGCAGAACTGGTGACAGATGGAATGTGGGAAGGCTAAATCAGGAGTCAGGTCTGCTAAGATAGCAACAGTGCAAGGCAAGCTGGGGAAGGCCCAGGAGCCGTGCCTTAGAGAGACTAAACTTGAGTTCAGATCTCATGAGGAGGAACTCAGAAATATCTCAGTGTTGGCAGGGGCACACATTCAGATAGAAAGCCAGTGTTCTGCTAGCCCAGGGCAGAGCAGTAATTGCCTGCACCAATTTCCTGAATCCCTCGCACATTTTTACACCAGTAGGGTCATGGCCTAATGATCCAAGCCCAACCAGAGCTGCTGGCTGGCACAGGATGAACCTGGCCAGGGTGGACCTCAGGTGAAGCACTGGGACTCTTGGGGTGCACGCCACGTCACCTGGCTTAACAACCATTCTTAAGTGTACATTTTAGTGATATGAAGTATATTCACAATGTTGTGCAACCATCACCATTCATTTCCAAAACTTCTTCATCATCCCAAACTGAAACTCTGTCCCCGTTAAGGAATAACTCCCCATTCCCTTCCTCTCGGTCCCTGGCAGCCACCATTCTACTTTCTGTCTCTATGCATTTGAGTACTGTGAGAACCTCATGTAAGTGGAATCACAGAGTGTTTGTCTTTTTGTGACTGCCTTATTTCACTTAGCATATCATCGTCAGGATTCATCCATGTTGTGACAGGTATCAGTGCTTCATCCGTTTTTTTGTTTTTTTGGTCTCCAGCACCTGGCCCAGTGAGTGGCACATATTAATGGTAAGCACTCAATAAACTTGAGTAAGTGAATGAATACACACTTACCCCCATGCAGTGATGGGCAGTGACTGGCAGCAGTGAGTACTTCATTCCTTTTTTAAGGCTGAATAATAGTCCATGAAGGAAACTTTTGAGGCAGCTTTCTCTAAAATGGAGTTAGATGAGAAGGGCTAACTCAGATTTTTCGAACATGTAAGGATACTATCTTTAATTATTATAGTTATTCAGATAAAAATATAAGCAAATGAACCACAATTTCAACCACAAATGCAGATGGGTTCACACTTCTTAAAAATAAATGTGTGAAGTATTAATTATAGTTTTATTTTATAGTAAAACATCTCATAAAGTGTTGTAGATAAACTTTCAAATAAATACAGTCAGAAGGTTAAATGAAAGCATTCCAGGATTTATGTAGGTCAGGATTATGAAAGTGGGATTTCAGGTCTTGTGGAGGGCTAGCTTGCTCCCAGATTGGCTTGAGAGAAAGAAAGTAAAAATTACTTATACTGGAAGTCATCAAATACTTATTCTGACCTTGGTTTGATGCAAGAATTGGCTGTATCTTTTTCAACTGAAAGTGCGAGATTTAAATAGTTAAAATGCCAAAAAGTACAAATCTAAGGCCATGTTTTTAAAACCTAAAGAAATATAAGAATCCCTTTTCCCAGTATTTTTAAAAAGCAACCTCTTTATGATGACAGCATCCTACAATTGCTGACACCAACAGCTTTCTCCTAATCAAGCGCTACTGTCGCAGAGGATACGTTAGAATGATATTGATTAACTCCACATTTTCCATGTCCTTGGGATGTTCCTTGGGATGTTAGAAAACTTATCAGAAACTTCCTGGTTACATATTTAAATTTTATTGCAAGAATTCTCAGAGCCCTTATTTACACTAATGTTAATTGTGACTCCTGTGAAGAGTACGGTATATAGCAGTTCCTAAACTTACTTGAGTCCAGAATCCATATTTCACAGATCTTCTTGTAGTACTAGCATTACTTGGGATATATTTTGGGAAATGCTGGGTCTAATAATAGGTTATAGAAAGGCAATAAAAATGGTGAATGAATTTGGGAATTGTACCTACAGTTGGGTGCTGAACGTGTTTTTCAGGCAATGTAGGAAGGTGATTAGTGATTACAGCAAAAGCTTCAGGCAAAACAAAACAAAACTGGGTTCAAATCCCAACTCTACCACCCAGTAGCTATATGATATGAGCTGATTATTTAACCTCATTTAGTTTGAATTTTCTGTCTATCTTAGTAAATTGTGCCAGACTTATAGGAGACGATATCTAATTGTATTGATTGAAATCCAGGCAGGAGACAGAAAACACGATAATTATTTTATCAGAGATTAACATAAAGAGTTGTTAACTGAAAAGTTGAAAGGAGAACACAAAGGTATTAATATAACAGAGGTAGCAATTGCAGGAAGCAGCCATCCATCCACAGAGCCTGGGAAACAGAATGCAGCCTGAATTATAAAAATTTAGAAGTTTGCAGGAGGAGCCCCTCAGAGCTGAAACCGCTGGGAATAGGGTGCTGCTGGGCTGGGGCTGGTGTCCCGAGTCGGGACAAGGAAGCAGATTTGGCAAGAACTGCAATCGGGATTCAGCTGCCGCTCCTGGAAGCAACTGCCACTGCCAAGGTGAAGAAGGGAGGCCAGGGTGATGCTCACAGGAACAGGAAGCAAACAGGAAGCCTGCAGAAAACAAACAGGAAGAAGCAAATCCCTTCTTCCTCCTATCTTCCAATCTCCCTCCATTGCTCTGATTTGCAAAGCCGCATTGGGAGCCAGGTAGCAAGGCATAAATGTGGTTTGCAGAGTCCTAGCCCCAGCATCACAAAGCAGAGTGCAGAGGGGTGGGTTTGGAGCTGAGAGGCAATAGCTTCATCACTGGCACAAAGACAAAGAACTTAAAGCAGAAAAAACATCCTTCTCCTCCTCCTAACCTAATTGTCTCAATCCTATGCCTGGTACGTATTTGCAGAATTTCTGTAGGACCTAGCTATGATAAAGACAGAACAAATTAAATGCCTGAAGGTTCAACTAATTAAATAAAACAAGGTAGGTTTCACATCATGTCTCAAATTTAAAATGTCTGAAACTGAGCTCTGATTCCACTCCTCACCCATTTCCAAATACATTTCTCCCTCAGTTTTTAAAAGTGCAACTCAGAAAAGATATCTTCTCTGCTTTAACCCTCCGGATGTCTTCCCACTGCATAGAAGACAATGCCAACTCCTGCCCATGGCCAATGGCCCTGTCCTTTCTCCAATTCCATCCACATCGCTCCTCGTTTATTCAATTCCAGTCACACAGGCCTCTTTTCTGTTCCTCTAACATCCTGAGCTCCTTTTCACTTTGAGCCATTGTACTTTCCATTTCTTCTGCCCAAAATGCTGCATCCGGCTCTTGATGAAGCTGGTTCTCTCTTTACTCCAAGGGCTCAGCTCAATTGTAGGCTCTGCAGAGAGGCCTTACTTGACACCATGGCGTCTACAGTTATCCCCTAACTTGTTTGTTTCCTTCATGGTGTGCAACAAAAGCTGTGTTATCTTTTTTGTTTACTGTTTGTTAGTCCCTCCTCTCCCCCTACCCATCCAAGTGATTTCCATGAGGGCAAGGATCTCTGGTGTCTTGTTCATCCTCTCTATCTCTGGCACCAAGAATGGCAGCTTGCTCAAAGTAGACCTTCTAAGTATTTGCTGAAAGAATGAATGAATGAGTGCTTAAATGAATGAATGGTGTTCTGGGGGAGGAGTCCAACATGAATAAGACAGTTTGTCTAATTAGAATAAGATAATCTAATGGAAAAAGTGTCCATGTGCTCCCAGGTTCATTGACTATTATCATTCACCTTCCCCAAACCAGAAGAATTACCATAGATCACTCATTCCCATGATCAAAAATCAAGTCCTTAGGCTCTTATTTTCCTCAACTGGACTGCTATAATAGCATCTTGATCCTAATTTTCCTACCTCTAGTATTCTGCCAGTTCAAACAGTAAACTATCTCCAGATTTGTATGTTTATTTATAAGTGATTGATATCTTCTACAGCTAATCCAATATTAATGAAACTTAACTTATTATTATATATTTTTTAGAGACAGGATTTCACTCTGTTACCCAGACTGGTATGCCGATTAATTTTTAAAACTTTTGTAGAGATAGGATTGCCTCAGCCTCCCAAAATGCTAGGATTACAGACGTGAGCCACTGTGCCTGGCCTAATTTCTCACGTAGATAAAAATAAACATGAGTTCCAATACCTTTCCCAGACCTCACTTTGTAGACTGTTACACTTTAAACCACTTCCAATACCGCTATTTTAAAAACACAAACCCAATTATATCATTCTGCTTAAAATTACCGCAGTGCACTGGGTGAATTCAGTATGTGCTAACTGGTCAGATATCGGGTGAGGGGGGAGGGGCTAGGAGGATGGGAATGCAATTCTGGGGGTTTGGGTAGTTGGGAAGATAGCAATGTCACTAACTAGGAGGGGAAAATGGGAGAGAAACAGGTTTTTGTAGGAAGATGTGTTCTACTTTGGACATACTGGAGGTACCTGTGGGAAATATGGGTGGAAATATCCCTTAGCTATTTAGAAATGAAAGTTTGAAACTCAGCAGAATGATCAGAAATAGAGAAATAGATTTGAGAAGAATCAGCCTAGAAGCAAGGGCTGAATGCGATAACTAAGAGACAGCATGGACGGTAATGTCTTTGAGAATAGCAGGTCCACGCTTGACTCCCTAGCGTCTATCTTGCACTCTGCCAGGCACGCCACAGGAATTGTGTTTAACGGCAGCCACTGGTCCAGTGAATGATGCCTGGGCTGTCAGAGAGGTAGGAAAAGAAGCAATCCATGGCGGTGATAGCCACGGACCACCTGCATCAGAATCAGGCTTGTCAGAGTGATGATTCCTCGGCCAGATTGCAGACATTGAATCAGAATTTTAAGATGGATGAACCTGAGGGTCTGCATTTTCCCCTCTCCCCCCAAAGCAATTCTTAAGGACGCTGAAATGCAACAGAACATGGTGACTCAGAAGCCAAGGGAAGTTTCCAGGAGGAGAAAACAGTTATGTGCAGAATCCTTCCAAGAGAGGCCAGGAAGAATGAGGAGAAAAGGCCACTGACTGGGGTAACTGGAAGCTCACTGGATACCCCTGGGAATACCGTTTAAGTAGAATAATGGGCATGTAAAAGAAGAGGTAGAATTAATAGTGAATAAGAGACAAGAAAACAAAAATGACTATAGTGTAGGGTTCAGAGGCTCCCAGACTTAGTAGTGTATTAGGCTTACCTGGGCAACTTCTTACTCACCATGCCTAAGCTCTGATTTGTGATTCTGAGAAGTACCAGCACTGGGGAATCATTGGTGGAGACTACTTTTCCAAGATGTTCGGAGATAAGGGAAATAGTAATAGGATGGAAGCTAACTAGGAGTCACAGGGTTGAATGAGAAACAGGGTCCAGGGAGAGGTTTTCTTTAGTACTGTTAATATCTAGCATAATTCGAGGCTGAAGGAAATCAGCTGGATTGAAGATGCAAGAGAAAGGAGGCGTGCTAGTATTCTTTTGTCCTCTCAAGGACATCACTCCAGCACTTGTTCCTGTTATCTCCAGCATTATCAATCTTCCCCTGTCTACTGGATCGTTCTCATGGGCATGCAAACGTGCTGCTCTTTTCTTAAAATTAAACACTGGTAAACCCATACCCCCCTACAATTGTCACACCATTTCTCTGCCCCTCTTTATAACAAAATCCTCGAACAGCTTGTTTCTATTTGCTGCCTCTAATTCCTTTCCACCTGTACTCTCTTGACTTCATTCCAAATGGGTTTTCACTGCACACATCACCCAAACTGGTCTTATCCAGGCCACAATGACTGGTGCATTGCTAAACCTAAAGCTCAATTCTCAGACCTCATAACCTAATACTATCATTTGACACAGATCACTCCCTCCTCCTTGAAATACATTCTTCACTTGGTGTCTAGGAAACTAAATGGTGGTAGCTTTAAAATGTGGCTGAAAATTATTTTATATTTCTTCCATCAAGAAGTGGAGTCTATATCTGCTCCCCTTGAATCTGGATGGGCTTGTGACTGCTTTGACCAATAGGGGACAATGGAAACAATGCTATGTGACTTTGAAGAGTAGCTCATAATAGGCCAAGCCCGCTGAGATCGGGCACAAGACAAGGATGCTCACTCTGCCTACATCTATTTGGCATTGTATTGGAAGTTCCAGCCAGGGAAATTTGGCAAGAAAAATAAATGAAAGGCATCTAAATTGGAAATGAAAAAGTAAAATTACCTCTGCTTGCATATGACATGATCTTGTATATAGAAACATCTAAGGAATTCACTAAAAAAACTATTAGAATAAATAAACAAGTTCTGTGAGTTTGTAGAGTACAATTTTTGTACACTACAATAGCAATATCAAAAATCAATTATATTTCTATATACCAGCAATGAGTAATTTTAAAGTGAAATTAAGAGAACAATTCCGTTTATAAAAGCATAAATATACTTTGAAATAAATTTAATAAAACAAGTATAAAACTTACACTGTGAAAACTAAAAAACATGTTGAAAGAAATTAAGGACCTAAGTAAATCAAAAGACATTCCATATTCATTGATTAGAAGACTTAATATTGTTAAGATGGCAATATTCTCTAAATTGATGTAAAGATTCAATGCAATTGCTACCAAAATCCCACTTGACTTTTTTCTGCAGAAATTGACAAGCTGATCTTAAAATTCATATTAAAATTCAAGGTACCCAGACTGGCCAAAACAATGTTGGAAGTGAACAAAGTTGAAGGACTTTGGCTTTCCAATTTTAAAAAACTTACTACGAAGGCCTTATAAGTAAGAGAGTGTATCGTAGCATAAACGTAGACATGTATAGATCAATGGAATAGAATCGAGTCCAGAAATAAACCTTCAAATTTATAGTCAATTGATTAGTCAACAAAGAAGCCAAGACAATTGAACAAGGAAAGAGTAGTCTTTTCAACAAACAGTACTGGGACAACTAGATATCCACATGCAAAAGAATGAAGCTGAATTTCCTTTCTCAAACCATATACAAAAATTAACTCAAAACTGATCATAGCTAAAACTATAAAAGTATACCTAAAACTATAAAAACCTTAGAAAAAATATAGATGTAAATCTTTGTGACCTTGAGCTAGGCAAAGCCTTCTTAGATATGACATTCAAAGTATAAGTAACAAAAGACAATAAATAAGCTGGGCTTCATCAAAATTAAAAATTTTTGTGCTTCGAAGGACACTATCAAGAAAGTGAAAAGACAACCCACAGAGTAGGAGAAAATATTTATAAATTGTATATTTAAAAGGGACTTGTATCTAGAATACATAAAGAACTCTTATAACTCAATAATGAGTTAAATAACCCAATTTAAAAACGGGAACCAGGAATGGTTGCACATGCCTGTAGTCCCAGCTACTTGGGAAGCTGAGGCCAGAGGATCACTCAAGCCCAGGAATTTGGGCCCAATCTGGGCTACACAGTGAGACTTCTAAAATTAAAAAAAAAAAAAGGCAAAAGATCTGAATATACAAATGGTTAATAAACACATGAAAAGATGCTCAATATCATTAATCGAAATGGAAATGCAAGTCAAAAACATAATTATATTATAAAATGGTGGTTGCAGGGGCTGAGGGGAGAGAGAAATGGGGAGTTGTTTAATAGGTAAACAATTTCAATTTTATGAGATGAAAAAGTTCTGGATATGTGTTGCATAAGAATGAGAATATACTTAACACTACTGAACTATACACTTAAAAATGGGTAAGATGGTAAATTTTTGTTATGTGGTTTTAAACCACAATTTAAAAAAACACCACAATTATAGCACTTCACACCTACCACGGTGACTATAACAAAAAAGATAGTAAGTGTTGATGAGGATGTGGAGAAACTGGAACCAGTACATTGCTGGTAAGAACGTGAAATGGTCCAGCTGCTTTGGAAAACAGTTGGGAACTTCCTCAAAAGGTTCAACAGAGAGTTGCCATATGACCCAGCAGTTCCACTTGTAGGTATTGAAAGGGTCCAGAATAAGCCACTGTGGCATAAAAATTGTTTTGAGCAGAAAGAATTTTGGTTCCTGAAATCCCTTACCTGCCTAAAAGCACTCAAAGAACTTGTCACTCATGCCTGTAATCCCAGCATTTTGGGAGGCCAAAGCGGGAGGATTCTTTGAGGCCAGAAGTTGAAAGCAGCCTCAGCAATGGAGTGAGACCCAGTCTCTACAAAAAACAGAAAAATTAGTCGGGTGTCTGTAGTCCCAGCTACTCTGGAGGCTAAGGCAGGAGGATCACTTGAGCCTAAGGGTTTGAGGGGGCAGTGAGCTGTGATGATGCCACTGCACTCCAGCCAGGGCAACAGAGCGAGATACATGGAGAGGCCACATGTCCTAGCTCAGCTCAGCTTTTGTGTCATCACAGCCCAGGCACTAAATACTGAGTAAAGAAGCCATGAGATGATTCTGGCCCTCTGGCCTTTGAGTCACCCCCAGCCATTCAAGTTTCCCCAACTAAGGTCCCAGGTAAGCCTATCTGTGCCATACCCTCTCCCAATACCTGACCACAGAATCTATGAGCATAATGGTGGTTAGTTTACATTGTTAGAATAGACCATTGTAAAGACAGCCCTCCTGGTTTTTCTGTCTACTCCTTCTCAGTTTATTGGTTCCTCTTTAATCTCCCTGAATGTTAGAGTATCCCAAGTGTCAGTCCATGGACACTTCTATTCCTATGCTCTCTCTGGGTACTCTCATGCAGTCTTTTGGCTTTAAATACCATCCTGAAGGCCCCAAAAGTTATACCGCCAGCCTGCACCTCATCCCTAAACTCCAAGTTAGTATATTCACCTGCTTACTTGACATCTCTACTTGGATTTCCAACTGGCATCTAAAACTGAGACTAAAACATCTATAACTCTTTTCCTCCAAACTTGCTATTTTTCCAATCATCTCCATCTCAATAAATTGCAACTCCCAGCCTTGCAGCCATGAAGGCCTCTTCACCTAGATATTCACATGGCTCACTTCCTGGCTTCCTTCACTTCTCTGGATAGGCCTTCAAATAAGCTATATTTGAACTAGTAATCTGACCTCTATCTTTCAGATTCCCTACCCACTTATCCCAGCTTTTATTTTCTCCATAGCACTCACTTCCAACTGATATATCTTTTACTGATTTGTCTCCTTCTCTTTACTAGAATGTAAGCTCCATGAAGGCAAGAGTTTTTGCCTATTTTATTCACTGCTGTATCCCCAATAACCAAATGATGCTTATCTTTGGCACTCAATAGGTATTTGTTTAGTTATTGAATGAATGATCAAATGAGTTCAGGGAGCAAGCAGAGATGAGATCAAGAACACAAGTAGAGTGTTAGCCTTGGAAGGGGATATAATGCACTTCTTCTCTTGGGGAAGAGAGAAAAGAATGTCTACTGGCTTTGAACATCTAAGCAAAGTAATGATGGTAAAACCTACTACCCACAGGGCTTACCATGTGCTATGCCCAGGCCTAAGCACTTTTCACATATTATCTGGTGTAATTCTACCAACTGTCTGTAGGTAGGTTCTATCGTCACTATTTTATAGATGAGGAAACTGAAGCAGAGTGAGGTTAAGTAACCTCTCTAACATGACTAGCTATTTAGTGGCAGAGCTAGAATAAAAACCCAAGACATCTGACTTCAGTGTCCACCATCATGACCTCCACACCAAACTACATCTTTATTTTTCCTTTTCTTTATTTTAATAGATTTAGGAGGTACAAGTTGAATTCCATTACATGTATATATTGTGGAGTCTGGGCTTTTGGTGTAACCATCACCCAAGTAGTGTACATTGTACCCACAGGTAATTTTTCATCCCTGACTCCCTTCCCCCTCCCCCCTTGTGACTGTCCAGTGTCCATTACACCACTCTGTGTGTCCTTGTGTAGCCATAATTTAGCTCCCACTTATAAGTGAGAACATGTGGGATTTATTTTTCTGTTCCCGAGTTACTTCAACATTAGTTCATTCTTTCTTATTGCTGAGTAGTACTCCATGGTATATAAATACACTACATTTTCTTAATTGATTCATCAGTTGCCATACTCCATCTTGAAAGTTCTTTGTTGAGAGTGATAAAACAGCAGCGGGATACAGAACTTGAGAAGAGTGGAAGAAATTTGGAATAGGTACTGGGAGTTCAGTAGGGAGTCCATTAGGAAAAAAAGTTAAGGATTATTGAGCAGTGCCGAAGGCCTGGATGCAACTAAACTACATGGCTTTGTAGTAGACTCCATCAAGCTGGGAAGAGAGGGTCGCTGAAAGAGGAGGAGTATGTAGCATATACTCACCTGTCAGGTCTGCTTAGTGTAGCCCTGGTTCCGAGAGTTGCTACTTTTGGAAAAGTAGCAACTAATCTATATATACCAATAATCCATTGAAATCAAATGCATTTATAGATGTTCTCACAAAATGTGACTATTCACAGCTACTGGCAAATCCTGACACACGCCTCTGGGAGTCAGTGTGCTTGTTTTTTTACTTAATAACCTACCAAATTCTTCATATTACCACTGAAGGCAGAAAAATCAATTACTTTAGCTGCGGCAAGAAGAACTAAAGGCAAATCATCTGTAAGAGCTATGAAAAATGATGGATGAACAAAATGTGGTATTTGCATACAGTGGAATATTTTTCAGCCTTAAAAGGAATGAAATTCTAAAATAAGCTGTGACATGGATGAACCTTAAAAAAATACTAAGTGAAACAAGCCAGAAACAAATGGGCACATACTGCATGATTTCACTTATATGAGGTACCTAGAATAGTCAAATTCATAGACAGAAGGTAAAGTGGTGGGTGCTTGAGGCCAGGGGAGGGAGAATGGAGAGTTATTGTTTAATGGGTATGGAGTTTCAGTTTGGGATAATCAAAAAATTCTGGAGATAGATACTGGTGAATATTGCACAACAATCTGAATATACTTAATGTCACTGAATTTTACACTTAAAAATGGTTAAAATGGTAAATTTTATGTATGTTTATTTTATTACAAAAAAAAATTTATGAAAAATGGAGTAAGATTGAAGGGTTGGTAGAATCTGCCTCCAAAGAGAAACTATGTGTCCAGGATAGTTTAGGTACAAATAGATCTATATAGGGAGGCTGGGATGGCCTAAATGCTCTGTGTATTCCCCCAATTTACACTACAAAGTAGGTTTTCGAGATCGATTATTATATTGCTAGTTAACTACAGCAGGGACTGCAGCTTTTGACCACCTTGCTTTCAACATCAGAGTTTTAGGAACTTACAGAGGTGGGGATGTTTCTAATGAGCTATCAATGTTCCTTTCAGGCACAAATACTTTGAGGTCAGGAACTTGGCCTGATTCTTTGCAGCCTAGACTCTCAAACAGTATCTTGCCCCTAGAAAGTATTTGTTACACAGCAAGTGAATGTAGATGAAAGTTTGATTTGGGTTAGAAAATGGAGAATAAATAATGTCTTCTTGACAGTGCTATATCTGAAATGAAATGACATTATATAAAAACACTAATACAAAGGTAAGGCATTATTCTTAATACAAATAGGACGAAAAAGGCTCGAAAATCTCCCTGAATGTCACAGTGTATGTGCCATGATCTGCTTTCTTGGTGAGTTGAAGGTCATTGTCACTGAAGACACAGGAAGCTCTGATTTACCTTTTGCTTCTTCGTCATCTTGGAAAGAGTAGGGGATGGGCTTTTTTGCCTATCAAGTTCCTCACTTCTTACAAGTATATAACAATGAATGAACAAAATAATTTACTATTCAGAAGGATACTGGATTTGGAATAAAAGTACACTAGAAAAAATAGTTATTTCTTTTAGTTATTTTTCTAGCTCCAAAACCGCTCCAGTTTTAGATAGGTTCACTGTGCAGGAGGACATCTAAGGTAAGGCATTAAGAGTTGCACAGATCTGGTGATCTAGCAGATCACATCCTGCTAATCTAATCACACTGGGTGATTGATTTGGTAAATTTAATTATCAGAAAATTTTATTATTCAAGTTTTATATATTTGTCTCCTATAGAAGAGTATCATTTTAATTTATGATACACTGAGAACAGTCAAGAATTGTACCTGGTACTTATGATTTAAGAAGCTATATTTAAAAATTAAGACTTGTATTTACATAACTATGATGATAAAGGAAATTGGAAACCAAACAGATGGCTATTTATAAAAACTGATTGCAGGAAAGGATTTAAATAAGCTCTTTCCAATTTCTTTGTAAACTGGGGAACTACAACTACTTTAAGAAGAATTATGTTTTTCCCTAATTGCACTCCAGATTATACCAAAGGGAAAACATTTAGTAATCTTAAGACTTTTATCTCCTCAATTTTAGATGGACTGCCTTTTAGAATGATTTTTCTAATCAACATTATAGGAAGTCTTCTAGCTGATGAAAGGCCAAATGTTTACATTCTTCTCAAGAGTTGAATTAATTTTTATGTATTAACACAGATGGCATTCCAGTATTCACCCTACTAAGCAGAAAGGAATAATTAATTTTCATCATCCATGTACCGTACAAATATGAAGCTAAAGTAGAATTTTCATTGATGGTCAATACTGTAGATTCCATGCTACGATTAATTCTAAGAATACAAACTTTTGCATCTTTAGTAGAAAGTGGACTTTTCAGTTGTAACAACATCTTCAAAGAGTTTTCAGTTTGTCTTTGTCTTGCTCTTTTTGACTGCAAAGTGCAAAAGATTCCTGCACAAATTGCCTGCACATTGGGCACTGCTGAAAATACTTGACACAGCCATCGCACAAGCACGTGTGTCTGCACGGCAAGAGCACCCAGTTCACAGTCCCGTTCTGGCACACGACACAGTCCTTGCTGTTCTCTTCAGACGGCTCCACTTCACTTTCAGATAGTCCTGCCTTTTCCAACAAACATCTGTCTGTGTTTTTTTCTTCTAGAGAGGAATTGCTGGAGGGAGTGGAATTATTATTTGCGGACATGAAAAGTTGCTGAAAATCAAAGAAACAAGTTTAAAGATTATTATAAATAACAATTACTCTTTAAATCTGGGTGTCACAAGAGCTGCTCAAAATTTATGAGGTACCAAATCCAATTGCAAAGAATAGTTAACTTCTGTAATTACTAACTGAAAAATATAATTACATCCTCATAAATGGCCATTCTTTGAAACTCTGTAAACAAAAGGGACAGAGAAACGACTACAAAGAACAACTTACCTTAAGATCATGAAATTGACCTTGAGCCAAGAGTAAATATTGATACAATATTCTGCAGGAAAGTTTATAAGTCTTATCAGGAATATGAATTACTGATATCATGGAAATCTAAAATAAAAATTGAACATCGGTCAGTACTTAACCTCCTTATATTTTTCACAAATATGTGAAAAATGCTTCTCAAATAAAAATAAGAGGCTGATAAATAACAAAATTTATAGTAATCTCTATAAATCACAGTCACTGTAGAAGAACCAGTTACTGACATATTTTTGGCAGAGTTATTTTAATTGTACTCAAATTTATAAATTTAATGTGATACAAATAAAAATACCAATGAGCTTTTTTATAGAGCTATATGCATTGACTCTAAAATTCTCATATAGAAAAATAAACAC
>CAUYSK010037444.1:0-13707 GCA_963575035.1 Avahi laniger
TCTTAAAGCTGAATAGTACTCCATGGTATACATATACCACATTTTATTAATCCACTCATGTATTGATGGACACTTGGGTTGTTTCCACATCTTTGCAATTGTGAATTGTGCTGCTATAAACATTCGGGTGCAGGTGTCTTTTAAATGAAAGTTTGACCCTATTATTTTTTTTTTATTTTTTACAAAGCTAAACATAGTTTTACCATATGATCTAGCAATTGTGCTCCTAGGTATTTTGCCAAATGCGTTGAAAATGTATATCCACACAAATACCTGCACATAAATGTTTATAGCAGCTTTATTTATAATTGTAAAAAAATTGAAGCAAGCAAGACATCCATCAATTGGTGAGTGGGTAAACAAACTGTGGTATTTCTATAAAATGAACTGTTATTCCATGGTCAAAACAAATGATCTCAGTCCTTGAAATACATGAAAGAATCTTAACAACAAATTTGTAGGTGAAAGCAATCTGAAAGCCTAAAAACTGTAAGAGTTAAACTATAATAAATCCTAGAAAATACAAAACTATAGAGACTGTAAAAAGATCTGTGGTTGTGAGAGGTTTGGTAGGGGAAAGGAGAAAGGATGAATAGGTAGGGCACACATTTTGGGACACTGGAACTATTCTGTGTGATACTGTAACGGTGGATACATGATATTATGCATTTATCTAAATATAACTGTTTAGTAATGTAAACTGTGGACTTTAGTTAACAGTAATATAATAACATCGGTCCATCAATTGTAATTGATGTATCACACTAATGCAAGTTGATAATAATATGGAAAATTAGATGCGGTGGTAGTGAGAAGTATATGGATTATTCTCTGTAATTTCTGCCTAACTTTTCTGGAAGCCTAAAACTACCTCGAATTAATCCTATTAATTGAAAAAAAAACTCTTATTGAGCTATGAATAGAAAGGAATTTCTTTAATCTGATAAAGGGTGTCAAAAACTATAGAAAATATCATCCTTTATAATGAAATATTGAAAGCTTTCACACTAAGATCAGGAATGACACAGAAATTTTTACTGTCTTCATCTCTATTCAACATTTTTATAAAGATACCAGTGAAATAAACAAAAAGTAAGATAGATCATAACACAAAATAAAAATAGCACTTTTCATAGATTATTTATGTATACTGAAGATTATTTTAAAAACTGAAAATATCAAGTATTAGGCAACATGTGAAATATCCAGCTGGATAAAAATTAATTAGAATAGCTAGCCACTTGGAAAAGTTTTTGACAATATTTATTAAAGCTTAACATACCCATACCCAATAAATCTAACCTTCCATTTATATGTATATACGTGAAAGAAATGTACACTAAAAGACATGTAGAAGAATGTTCATGGCCCCGCTACTTGAAATAATCAAAAATGGATACAACTCAAGTGTTATATATTGTTTTATTATTCTTTTTAAAGTTAAATGAGCTAGAAGAATGTTAAAGGCAGAGCAAAACCTCTTAAGACATAGAATGCAAATGTAGAAAGTATAAGGAAAAAATAAGAAACCAATAAGCAAATATACCATGTAATCTAACAAAAGAATCCAGAAATCTTTCCTTTTCAAAGGAAAAAAAAATAGGAAAGAAAATTTCTCAAAGCTATAAGAAATATTTAAGAATTCTACTTGAAAATTCCTACCAAGTGTAAAGGATAATTTTCGTGTGTGTGTGTGTGTGTGTGTGTGTGTGTGTGTACTTGTATACATGATTTTCTTTCTTCTCTCCCTTGTTCCAAAACATTACATATGTGTATGTATTTATGTGTGTACACACACACATATAAGTGTGTGCATATATGTAAAAACACATATATATTATATACACATACACAATCACTCATATATGCACATATAGGATCACTTAGAATAAGTGGGGAAAGAAAGAAGAAAAAAGGATGAGGGGAGAAAAGGAGTTCAGTTTTCACTTTTCCAAATTCCTCTTATTTCACACCAGTGACAAAATAAATATTAGAACTTGTGGAAAGTTAGGTAAATTAAGAAGTAGAAGTATCAGAAGTACAGGTATAGGTATCCTTTATTTGTGAAAAAATTGGTACGTTAAGAAGTAGAGATATAAGGAGTAGCGATGTCCTTTATTTAGAATAAAGAATATCATCACTGAAATAACTAAAAATCCAATTGTATAAAAGTGTTCATTTATGGAGAATAGGATGGAGCTTGGGAAGAAGACTTTTAGGTTTCATTTTATAATACTGTGTAGTTTATTTTATTACCTTATGTGTGTACAACTTGTAAGATAACAATGCCATTAAAAATAAAAGGGAGTCTTCTATGTGTGGCGATTCAATTTTCCCAGCACCATTAATTGAATAAGGATCCACACTTTTCACCTCTCACAAAATCAACTCACAGTGGATAACAGACATAAACCTAAGGCATGAAACTATAAGAATTCTAGAGGAAAATCTTGGAAATACTCTTCTAGACATTGGCCTAGACAAAGAATTTATGAAGAAGACTCTGAAGGCAATCACAGCAACAACAAAAATAAATAAATGGGACCTGATCAAATTAAAAAGCTTCTGCACAGCCAAGGAAACTATCACGAGAGCAAACAAACGACCTACAGAGTGAGAGAAAATATTCTCATGTTACACATCTGATGAAGAGCTGATAACTAGAAACTATATAGAACTCAGGCAAATCAGCAAGAAAAAAATCAAAAAACCCTATCAAAAAGTGAGCAAGGGACATGAACAGAAACTTTTCAAAAGAAGATAGAATAATGGCCAAGAAACATGAAAAAATGCTCAACATCTCTAATCATCAGGGAAATGCAAATCAAAACCACAATGAGATATCACTTATCTCCAGTGAGAATGGCCTTTATCAAAAAGTCACAAAACAAAAAATGTTGGTGTGGATGTGGAGACATAGGAACACTCTTACACTGATGGTGGGACTGCAAACTAGTACAACCTCTGTGAAAATCAATATGGAGATACCTCACAGAACTACAAGTAGAACTACCATTTGATCCAGCAATCCTGTTACTGGGCATCTACTCCCAAAAACAAAAGACATTCTATAAAAAAGACATCTGCACTCAAATGTTTATAGCAGCGCAATTCACAATTGCAAAGATGTGGAAACAACCCAAGTGCGCATCAATACATGAGTGGATTAATAAAATGTGGTATATGTATACCATGGAGTATTATTCAGCTTTAAGAAACAATGGTGACATAGCACCTCTTGTATTTCCTGGATAGAACTGGAGCCCATTCTACTAAGTGAAGTGTCCCAGGAATGGAAAAACAAGCACCACATGTACTCACCATCAAGTTGGTATTAACTGATCAACACTTAAGTGCACATATAGTAATGACCTTCATTAAGTGTCAGGCAGATGGGAGGGGGGAGGAGAGGATGGGTATTTTACACCTAAAGATGTGATGCGCACGGTCTCGGGGACGGACATGCTTGAAGTTCTGACTAGGCAGTGGCTAGGGCAATATACATAACCTAAACATTTGTACACCCATAACACACTAAAATAAATAAATAAATAAATAAATAAATAAATAAATAAATATTTAGATAATAAACCAAAAAAAAGATAAAAGGGAGATAAGAAATTTTAAAATATTGAAAGCTAATCTAAGTTTCTGTTGACCACCCCTAAAAGACTTCTGAAAAT
The DNA here is from genome assembly GCA_963575035.1 of Avahi laniger. NCBI lineage: Eukaryota > Metazoa > Chordata > Mammalia > Primates > Indriidae > Avahi > Avahi laniger. The sequence continues at coordinate 3,684 of CAUYSK010037444.1, forward strand.
TTAGCTTAGTCCCTTTAATAAAGTTATTTTCAAAGGTTTTGCTTCATATAGAAACAACTTAAATGTCCTTTAATACAGAAATAGTTAACTGTTATAGGGTACATTAATATAAAGGAAATTATGTGACCATTAAAAATTATGGAAAATTTTAGATCACATCAAACAGTATTGTAGACTAATAATAATTATAGACTCAATCTGTATCTACCACATGATAGATATATGGCTTTGAGCAAATTTACTTATCCTTGAAGTCCCATTTTCCATTTGCATAATTGGGATAGGTAGTAATACTATCTAATTCTTGGTGTTATTGAGATAATTAATTGAGATAACACAAGTAGAGCAATCATCAGAGTGTCTGACACATATTTGAAATGTATTATTATTAGTGGTATATAAGCAGTATAAGCACATAAATAGCATATAAGGCTCAACAAAACATGAGTACAACTGTGAAAACAGCACAACCTCATCTAGGTACAGAGAAAAGGTTGAAAAGAGGCTTAAAGCAAATATATGAAAATGATAATCATTGTCTATGAATGGTGGAACCATGGGTGACTTTTCCCTTAGGGCCCAGTGAGGTGTTATGACTGCCCTCCTTTGCAGGTTTGGAAACTGAAGTTCCCAGACAAGATTTTTTCTTCTTTCTAATTTTGTAGATTACATATTTTCCATAATACATGTGTTCCTTTTATAATAAAAACTGACGAAAAGGAAAAAATTAAATTGTGGGCCATAAGAGCCATAAAATCAAAAAGATGTCATCACTAGTATAAGACAATAGCATAAAAGGTTCTGTTTTTCCATAAATTCCATTACTACCTACTATTTGGCCTTTTACAAAAGCCAGAATCCTTTGCTTATACTACCTACGCTTTTTTTTTTCCTGAAATAATTGTTTCTGTCACGGATTTTTTTTTTTTTCTTCTGGGCAAAGGGGCAGATGTGTGAGACCTGGACTTTTCCAATTTTCTCTTCTCAGTCTACTCCTTTCAAAATTTAAAAGTCAATAATATAGGGTACAGTTTCTATGATATCTAAGACACAGCATTTGCAGTAGAATAGTGACCATGATCCATCTGTCCCTAACTGAATTGCGATTGAATTATCAAATATCACAATGTGTGTAGGAAGACAAGATACAGAAATAGTTTCTGTCTTTTCCCTTTCTAGTGTCTCTTTCAATGCCTTTTCAGGACTGGAAAAAAACAAGGAAATAACTGAGAATTTCTGGTGATAGAAAGTTATTTGGACTTCGAGATGAAAAGAATATCACAGGCAGACACTGGGAGTGAGTGAATATAAAATGATAGCTACTGTTAGGGAAATTGTATGGAAAAAGAACAATGTCTGATCAGCACACACTGTGCTAGATCATTACTAAATCAATCTACTGTCATATAATAGGATGTGGCCGATGAATGCAATAGAAACCTATATTTGGAGGACTTAAAGAGTATGTGCAACACCAAGGTTATTACTGACTGAAATGGACTGAGAGGCTATATGACAGTGGAATGCATCAATTAAGAGATCAGTATGAGCCTAATGGGAATTGGGTGATACACAGAAAAGAAATGTACAGTTGCGCATTGCGTAATGATGTTTCAGTCAACAACAGACCACATATACACTAGTGGTTCCGTAAGATTATAATGGACCTGAAAAATTCCTGTTACCTAGTACCATCATAGCTGTTGCTATAGTCATACTGCAACACATTACTCACATGTGTGTGGTGATACAGGTGTAAACAAGTCTACTGCACTGCCGGTCATATAAAACTATGTAAAATACACAATACTTGATAATACACAACTATTTTACTGGTTTATGTGTTTACTATTCTACACTTTTTATCCTTATTTTAGAGTGTATTCCTTCTACTTATATACAAAATGTTAACTGTAAATCAGCCTCAGGTAGGTTCTTTAGGAGATATTCCAGAAGAAGGCATTGTTATCATAGGAGATGACAGCTCCAGGCATGTTATTGCCCCTTAAGACCTTTCAATAGGACAAGATATGGAGGTAGAAGACAGTGATATTGATGATCCTGACTCTGTGTAGGCCTAGGCCAATCTGTGTGTCTATACTATTTTTTAACAAAAAAGTTCGAAAAGTAAAAAATAAAGTTACAATAAGTTTAATTCATTATTGTTGAAAGAAAAATATTTTTTATAAATTTAATGTGCTCTAAGTGTATAGTGTTTATAAAGTTTGCAGCAGTGTACAGTAATGTCCTTGGCCTTCACATTCACTTACCAATCTTTCACTGACTCACCCAGAGTAACTTCAAGTCCTGCAACCTTCATTAATGGTAAGTGCCCTATACAAGTGTACCACTTTTTATCTTTTATACCATATTTTTATCTTATCTTTTGTGTTTAGATATTTTAAAATATATAAATACTTACAATTGTGATACAATTGCCTACATTATTCAGTACAGTAAAATGCTTTACAGATTTGTAGCCTAGGAGAAATAGGCAATACCACATAGTCTAAGTGTGTATTAGGCTACTTCATCTAGGTTTGCATCAAGTGCACTCTATGATGTTCGCACAATGACAAAATAGCCTAATGTCACATTTCTCATAACATATCTCTGCTGTTAAAGGACACATGATTGTTATATGTTCTGTCTATACTTTTCTGCTTCCCTATATTTATGTGTTTCTTGGGAATTCATTTGTCTTTTAAATTCCAACACTACCTTTAGGTGTCTGTATACCAGTGACAATATTAAATTTAGCTTCTTGTGCAGTTTGCTTATTTCTTAGTATAGTTAGTGCAATGCATCATCTTGGTTTCTCTATCATTTTATTATATACATAAACAATATCTGCTCAATTTGAGTTAGGATTATAGTAGCAATGTTAAATGTAGACAGATTAACTGGAAATGGGCAGAGTGCATTAAAAATGTAAAATATGATGCAAACATATATTCATCAATAAACATACATTAGATACAAAGTCAAAAATACATTAAAAGGATGCAAAAATATACCATGCAAAAATACCAAAGAAAGCTGTAGTGACTATATTAATATCAAACACAGTAGTCTTCAAGACAAAAAATACTAGTCAATCCATAAAGAAGTTATAATAATTATAGCCATATGTGTACCTAACAACAGAACCTCAAAATACTCAAAGCAAAAAATAGCAAAATTGAAAGAATAGTCAAGTAAAAATAATAATTGGATACTTAAATACTTAATTTTAATAATGAAAAAATCAACTAAGACATAAGATTAACTAAAGAAATAGAAGACTTTTAAACCATTACAAAAAACTAGACCTAACAGACACCTGTAAATTATGAAACTTCAATATACTCGTGCTTCTCAAGTTCCCGTGGGACACTTTCTAGGTTGGACCATACCTTGGACCATAAAACAAATTCCAATGAATTTAAAGGATTAAAATAATACAAAGTATTTTTAGGACTACACCTGAATACAACTAGAATCAATAACTGGAGAAATTTGTAAAATTTACAAATTATGGAAATTAAAAAATATTAAGTAACAATGTATCAAGAGAGAAATCACAAGGAGAATTAGATAATACTTTGAGATGAATGGAAATGAAACACCATATACATCAACCAATGGATTGCAGCTACAGAAATGTTAGGTAGAAACTTTAAACCTGTAAATCTCTATATCATAAAAGAAGAAAGATCTCAAGTCAATAATGTCAACTTCCACCTCATTTGGAGAAAGAGGAACAAATGATACACAAGAAAGAAGAAATAAGGAAATTATAAAGGCTAGAGCAGGAATAAATGGCCTAGATAATAGAAAAAATAGAAAAAAAAATAAATGAAACCAAAATGGTTCTTTGAGAAGATCAACAAAATTGATAAGTCTTTAGCTTCATTAACAAGGAAAAAAGAGTAAGGACTCAAGTTCATAAAATCAGAAATGAAAGAAATGGAATTTCTACTGTTCTTATATAAATAAAAAGCGTTATAAAGGAATACTATGAAGTATTGTTGCCAAGAAGTTAGATAACCTAGATCAAATGGACAAATTCCTAGGAAAACACCAACTACCAAAACTGACTGAAGAAGAAAAAGAACATTTGAATAGAAAAATAACAAGTAATAAGACTAAAATAGTACTTAAAAAAAAAAACTTCCCAAAAAGGATAGTCCAGGACCCGATGGCTTTACTAGTAAATTCTACTAAACATTAAGCAAAAAATTAATACTAGTCATTGCTAAATTCTTACAGAAAATAGAAAGGGTAGGACCATATCTCAACTCATTCTATAAGATCACTATTACTTAGACACCAAAATCAGAAAAAATACTAAAAGATAAAACAAATATAATAGACAACACCTTTCCTGAATATAGATACAACGATCCTCAGAAAATACTAATAAACCAAGTTCAACAACATAAAAACGAATATATACCATGAACACATGATATCTATCCCAAAAATGTAAGATTTGTTCAACATATGAAAATAAATCAATATAATGCAAATCCTCAATATCTATGCACCCAATATACGAGCACCCAGTTACATAAAGCAAACCTTGTCTGATCTACACAACATGGTGGTTGCATTTCATTATACATTCATCAAAGCCCATAGAATGTACAACACCAAGAGTTAACCTTAATGTAAGCTATCGGTTTTGGGTGATAATGATTCATCTGTTTTGGTTCATCAATTGTTACAAACATACCAATCTGGTGCAGGATGTTGAAAGGGGAGGCTGTGTGTGTGAGGGGACAAGCAGTATATGGGAACTCTCAGTACTTTCTTAACAGTTTTGCTGTGAACCTGAAACTTCTCTAGAAAATAAAGTCTATTTTTTAAATTTATTTTTTTTAGAGATGGTCTGGACTCCTGGGCTCAAGTGATCCTCTTGCTCAGCCTCCCAAGTAGCTGGGAGTATAGACGCAGGCCACTGTGCCCAGATAAAGACTGAACAAAAAAAAAGCTCCTATTTTTCCCCCCGCTTTCTACAGCCCCACCTACTCATTAGGAAAAATCCATCTTTGGGCATTTCTCATTTCTCTATTTAGTTCTTCTGGTAGTATAGGATATTTATCTCTCTAGTCCTTGATTTCTTAGCTTTAGGAAGTTTTATTGATACTTTGCTCAAAAAGATGAGGAGTTTAGCTCACATTTATTATCCCCTGTCAATTTTTATTGGATATATGGTTTTTCTATTAGTTTCCTTTGTAGCTTCTAATTTTTGGTATCTTAATTTCAAGGTATTATACACACCTTGGGAGAGTGGTGTGTCCTTCCTCTTCCATACTTTACCATTGCCATGGAAATCACCTCAGAGATGAATAGGCATGGCAGGTGAGTAGAGCTACAGTGATTCAGGGAAGCACTGAATGCAAAGGAGGGAGGGAGATGGCACTCGCATCCTCTATCAATATCAATTCAGAAACGTCTGACATTCTTACACATAAAATATATCAGCAGATAGCTTTCTTTACTTCTTGTTCCAACTTTCTGTTGCCACAAGAAACATGAGGGCATGAAGTTCTTTAAGAATGTCCAGAGATGGGCCTAGGATGCCCCTGTAAGTGCATAGTGGTAATACATTCAGTTTTACGATATACTTCTTAAATGCAACAGAATATTAGAAAGTATTATTCTCAATTATAATTTTTAATACTTGCATAATTACTATAGAGTTGTGTAATTGTTAAGTTAGCCATTTACTGATTGGTTATTCCTAAAGGCTGGTCCTATTTTCTTCTTTTTTAGTACTTTCTCTCTAGTTGATCTTGCCTTCAATATACTGATGGTTCCCAAATCTGTATATCTAGTGTAGCTTATTATTACTCTCCAAACAAGTGCCTCAAACTTTTGAAGTTCAATACTGTACTTATCCTTACCTCCAGAACTTGTTAATCTCCCACGTGACAATGAATGGCACCACCCTCAGATAATTGCTCAGGCTAGAAAATTGGGTGTTAACCTTGACTCCTTTTTCTCCTTGATCCAGTTAATAATCATGTCCTGCTGATGCTCCTTGCTATATTTTTGACATTTGCATCCACTTATCCACTTTTCTTTGTCTCTACTGCTATTGGCCTTACCCAGGCCACTGTTGTTTCTCAACTGGATTACCGTCTGGTTTCTCTGCCTCCAGTGTTACTTTATTCAAATTCATTCACTGAGCTGCAGCCAGAGCGATTTTTCTAAAATACAAATTCAATCAATGTTACTCTCACATTTAAACCTATGATACATGTTATATATATGTGGATAGGTGGATACACACACACACACATACACACACACATGCATACAAATGCCCTTGATGATGTGCCCGTAGACCTCATTGGCCTTATGTCTTACTAGAAGAACTTCTTTCTTTTCCTTCACTATGCCATGTTTTCTTTTGCTTCTGGAATGTCATATAGGCTATTTGTGTTGCCTGGAATAGTCCCTCTACTCCTTTTTAACTGGTAGCTCATTTTTATATTTTGCATTTCAGCTTGGCTTGGATATTTCTTTCTCCCCAAATCCTTCCTAGATCATTAAGGTTTGGAATAGGTACCACTCCTAGATGTTCCCCAGGGAAATTTTTAATTCATTGGAGCATATATCATGCTGCATAGTAATTCTTGTTTGTATAACTGATCCTACTAGGCTATGATTTATATATATACACACACACACACACAGACACACACACACAAAAAAATATATAAAAACATTTATATACATGTTTTTTGAATGAATAGGTGAATAAGCATGAGAAATGGAAAGACTCTATCCAGTATCTACATAGGGAGTTGGTGTTTTAAAGAAGTCTGTGGGAGGAAAAAATAAAAGCAGGAGCATGCAAGAAAACATTTAATACCTGAAGGTAAAGTTTCCAGTTTCTGCTTGTACTTAAACATGGAAAGATTTGTAACAATTCATATTCCTTTTGACTTTTGCCAAATTACTTTTCTTGAATGCTAATTTATTTTTATAAAATAAAAATACTTAATCATAAAAATCATACATATATTAAACCTTTGACTTTAAAAATGAGGGAACAGAGGGTCAGGAAGGTTAAGTAACTTGTTCTAGAAGCAGAGTCAGGACCAGATCCCAACTCTCTTGACTCTCAGTTACTATTTATCAATTAAACACCCACAAAATGGTTAGCACTGTGCATCCTTTGCATCCAATTTCCGAAGTTAGGCACCTTTAGTACAAGGCCATAATTCTTTCAGGCCAGGAGATTATTGCTTCAGTACATATGGGACAATAATCAACAAAAAAGAGTTAATAACTAATGAGGCAAGAGTGGCCTAGTCTCTGGGAGAATCTGGTAAATGTTGGGGCACCTCTGGGTACAACTGAACATTTACTGCTGCATCAGTTGGAACACAGTTGCTATTATTTTGGGAAAGGGAATGTCAATGCTCTGCTTTTAACTATACACCCTTCTTTCTGGAACTTATTTAGTATTGATTTTGTTTTGTAAGTCATGTCCTCACCTAACTCAGGGTTTGGGGGACTCTCTTGAGAAACATCTGTAACAACATTTCATGTCTGCTCATCTGTGCCCAGTCTTTCGTGACTCAAACATTTTTAAACTGCAGTGTGATATTTTAAGGACTTGCTAAATTGAATATTTTAAACAATTCAGATTGGTTGTATTTTCTGTTAGTAGAACAGGGAACCCTTTTGTGTATGTTATGAAAACACACACACCAAATTAGTTTGGTACTTACGTTCTAGTTTAGTAATAGCTCACTGAAAACATCTAGGTTGACAGCTTCTTCATGGAATAGAGAGAAGAGCTTGTGAGAATTTTATATTAAAAAATAAAATGGGTTAGAAAAAATAAGAAAATTGCCCATTGTAGGTCAAAATTTTCTACAAGAAGTTTTATTGCTATAACTTATACCTCATTGTTTAGTAAAGTAGAAAGATTTGGAATAAATCATTTTTGAAATGCATCAACTTGCATTGACATGATAAACCATAATGACATCCCTCGTGATGCCATCTAAAAATCTCAGAATAAATGCTGGCCAAGTTCCCACAGAAGGTATAGCATTTACCTATTGATCTACAAGGAGCATGCTGCTGCCAAACACCCTGTGTGTTCCTGGAATCTGAGGATGACACTTCCTAAGTCTAGATCATTTGTTTTAGATTCACTTTTGAAGACCTGGCTTAGGAGTGGGTACAATTATTTGCCTTACCTAAAACCACGGGCTTTGCTAACTACTGCTGCGCATATGAATTATCTCAATTTGAGAGTTAGGTACTCCTGGCAAGGCCTGTGAAATCTCTTGCATTTTTTACTCTTCTTTAGATGAGGGAGGAAAAGGAGAACAATAACCCAGTGACCTTGTGGGGATTTGTCCAGTGACCAGCTGCTTGGCCATTTTTGTTTTGAGTACAGGCAATAACAACCATGTTGGCAACCCTCTCTTTCTTAATGGACAATAGCTCCGGACATCTAAGGTGGTGAGAATGTATTATATCTTGTATTTTTTGGCTGGTGAGATCTTTTATACCCTGGGATTGCCTTTTTTTAAAAAAATAATATCATATGACCTTGGAAGGTTTATTAAATGCTAACCAAACAAACACAGAAACAACTCTGTTGGTTATAGCTTTATTTCTTTTGGCTACAAGCAAGCATTAATTCTTCCTTCTTAATAATTCTTTGATTTCACATAGTATTGCCAGGAAGGTGCCCACTGTTTTATGTAGTATTGTTGGGAAGGCAAATTGTCAGGTGCCCCTCTCCCTCTATGGAATTCAAAGAGCACAGAGCTTCCTACTCTCTGTTCTCTGGGGGCTGACATGTGAACAACCCTGCCAGTCAGATTCCTTCTTTCTCAGGACTCCGAATCTTGAGCAGGTGATTTAAGGACACAAAGTATAGTTGGCTGTCACTCATCGTGGGAAGCAGCTGCAGTGACTTTCTGGTCCATTTGCCCTGGCAGCAACGTGCTTGCTGGGTTTTCCACTTCTTGGCCTGTGGAATTCCCTTTGTTGCCACATGGTACTAAGCCTCCTTCTCAGGCTCCTGTTGGTTCTGATGCTTTCCAGCTTCAATATGTTTACTTTCAATCAAATTAGTCAACATTGGTTCTCTTGCTTATAAAGAAGCAAGAACTTTGATGCATATGTCTAAATCTGGTTGCCTAAAATGGATTCCATTTATATTGATCAGTGAAGCACCAGGAGGAATTTATATGAGACAGTCATCAATTTCGCTACTTATTCTGATCATTTCTATTAAATTAATTCTCTCCAACATCACCTATACTCTATACCATTTGACAGATTAAGAAATGCATATTTTCCCTCGACTTAATAAAACATGTAATGGATTTCTTTATAATGAGATCACTCTGAGAGTTGATATATTCTTTATGACTGTGACATAAAGGTAGGATGATTTTTACTTTCCAGATTCCCACGTGGCATACATAGTTACTTCCCGTTTCCAGGAATCTTCCTTGCCAGGAGAATAGCATGCTGCTGTTGACATACTTCCCAGATAAATGCAGTTATTTTCGAACATGAAGGGCTATATATTATCAAGATACAGTGGTTTCTTAAGAGAAGGCTGTTATATCTGCTCCTGACTGCACAAGAGGATGTGCCCTTCTTCGCATGTATAATCAGGAAAGGGCATATCACTGGGGCAATTAGAATGGCGGATGCCTCTGTAATCTGCTCTTCAAAATTATCAGCTCAGGCTGGGCATGGTGGCTCACGCCTGTAATCCTAGCACTCTGGGAGGCCGAGGAGGGCAGATTGTTTGAGCTCAGGAGTTCGAAACCAGCTTGAGCAAGAGCGAGACCCCGTCTCTACTAAAAATAGAAAGAAATTATCTGGACAATTAAAAATATATATATAGAAAAAATTAGCCGGGCATAGTGGCACATGCCTGTAGTCCCAGCTACTTGGGAGGCTGAGGCAGGAGGATCGCTTGAGCCCAGGAGGTTGAGGTTGCTGTGAGTTAGGCTGACGCCACGGCACTCTAGCCATGAGCCAGACT